>VSMD01016194.1:0-218998 GCA_008750895.1 Mirza zaza
TTTGAGACGGAGTCTCACTTTATTGCCCAGGCTAGAGTGAGTGCCGTGGCGTCAGCCTAGCTCACAGCAACCTCAAACTCCTGGGCTCAAGCAATCCTGCTGCCTCAGCCTCCCAAGTAGCTGGGACTACAGGCATGTGCCACCATGCCCGGCTAATTTTTTCTATATATATTAGTTGGCCAATTAATTTCTTTCCGTTTATAGTAGAGATGGGGTCTCGCTCTTGCTCAGGCTGGTCTCGAACTCCTGAGCTCAAATGATCCGCCCACCTCGGCCTTCCAGAGAGCTAGGATTACAGGCTTGAGCCACCGCGCCCGGCCTGTTGTTCCCATTTTTTGAGGTTTTGTTAGCCCTTGCATAAAATAGTTTTTATTTTAATTAGAGGTTTAGGTTCTGTAAATGAGTTATTGTTTAGCTAGCACAGCTCTAAAATATGAAATTTGTAATGACTTTCTTTAGGCAAGGCATTTATGTTTTTTTATTCACTTTTAACTTTTATCTTCAACTATAATTTTGGTAGTATCATGTGACTAAGATTATAAAAAGTTACTTTGTGCTTAGTTGGGGCGAGAAGTAGCATTATGATGCTGGGATGTACTTACGAAGACAGACATTGGTGAACTAAGTTTGGACATTCAGTTTCATTCAGTAGACTAGTCACTAGATTGGCTAAAGGAATACAATATTTCATGCAAAATATTATCTTCATGCAAAAAGAATCTTCAGGTTATCCATATTAACCTGATTTTACAGGTTGAGAACATATGTAGAGAAGTTGACTGGCTTGCCTAATTTTAGTGAGTAGTTGAAAACTTGAAGGCTAAGGATATGCTGTAAACTTTTGTGTATCCAGGAGTCTTTATATTTGCTAACAATAGAGATGGGGACCAGGCACCACAAAGTCTGACATTTCTGTTCTATGAAATTAGAAGTGGAATCTGTTATGCATTAGAGTAAAAAAAGAAAAATACATTTAGGAGTGAATATTTAGTGAATCAGAGCAAAATGCTGTACTTGATGCAGCATAGAAGGTAAAGTAGGCACTCGATATAATTGTGCTGATTGTTTGAAACATTGAAGGTTTGTGTGGGAGAAAGGCATGATGAATTCAGTGTTAGGTGGATTTTTGTCTTAGCAATTTGGTTCAGTTGTATGCATTGAGTAACCACAGGCAAATTATTTGTCCCCCCCCCCCCACCCCCCCGTCTCTCTCTCTCTCTCTTTTTTTTTTTTTTTAAGAAAAAGAGATAGGGTCTTTCTTTGTTGCCCAGGCTGGAGTGCAGTGGTGTTGTCATAGTTCACTGCAGCCTCCTAGGCTCAAGAAATCCTCCCACCTTAGTCTCTAAAGTAATTGGGACTACAGGTGTTTGCCACTGTGCCCAGCTAATTAAAAAAAATTTTTTTGGTAGAGACAGGGTCTCGCTGTGTTGTCCAGATTGTTCTCAAGCACCTGGGCTCAATCGATCCTCCCACCTTGGCCTCCCAAAGTGCTGGGATTTCTGGCATGAACCACAGGCCAGTTTCTCTCTCCTGCCCTCCTCCCTTCCCAACCCCTCTATCTTCTTCCCTCTTCTTCCACTCCACATATGAGATGAATATGTTTTGGGGACAGACCTAACTTCTAGTTTAAGTTGTGGTGTTTTATTAATATACTTCAATTAAATACCGTAGTGAGTACAGATCACAGTAATTATTGCTATGAAGGATGAAACTCTTATTTTTTCCTCTGCATTTGGTTATAAATCTAAATCCTTGAAGATTAGTCTTGAGTGAAGCCCGAAGTATAGTTTTAATGATGTTTGAGGGATGGTTTTTTTCTATGTGGGTCACTGATTTTTCAATCTCACCTGATAAGTTTTCTCATATTAGAGAAAGCTGTTATGTCATTATTGCTGAAATCTCTTAGCAACCCATGTTGAAGGAGAATTAGGAGATCCAGGTACTTTGCCCTTACTCTGCCACTCTACTGGTTGTCTTGGGCTGCCATAACAAAGTTCCACAGACTGGGGACTTCAACAATAGAAATGGATTTTCTCCCATTTCTGGAGGGCAAGAACCTGAGATGAAGGTATGAACAGGGTTGGTTCCTGGTAAGGCCTCTTTCTTTAGCTTGCAGGTAGCTATCCTCATATGGTCATCTCTGTGTTGTCTGTATCCTAATCTCTTCTTTAAAAAGTACTAGTCAGGCCGGGCGCGGTGGCTCAAGCCTGTAATCCTAGCTCTCTGGGAGGCCGAGGTGGGCGGATCATTTGAGCTCAGGAGTTCGAGACCAGCCTGAGCAAGAGCGAGACCCCATCTCTACTATAAAAATGAAAGAAATTAATTGGCCAACTAATATATATAGGAAAAAATTAGCCGGGCATGGTGGTGCATGCCTGTAGTCCCAGCTACTTGGGAGGCTGAGGCAGCAGGATTGCTTGAGCCCAGGAGTTTGAGGTTGCTGTGAGCTAGGCTGACGCCACGGCACTCACTCTAGCCTGGGCAACAAAGTGAGACTCTGTCTCAAAAAAAAAAAAAAAAAAAAAAAAAGTACTAGTCAGATTGTATTAGGGCTCTAAGTCCAAATACAGTCACATTCTGAGGTACTAGTGATTAGGACTTCAACATATAAATTTGGGGGGGGGGCACAATTCAGTCCATAACAGCCACCAAAGGGTTCTATTGTGACTTAGGCCAAGTAATTGAATGGTTTGCAGGATGTGAAGCTGCAATTTGAAAGGTATATACGAAGTCTGTTCACTGTATTGTGAGGAGGTTTGTTTTTTGTTTTCTTTTTGGGACAGTGTCTCACTTTGTTGCCCAGGTAGCCTGTGGCGTCATCCTAGCTCACAGCAACCGCAAACTCCTGGACTCAAGCGATCTTCCTGCCTCAGCCTCCCAAGTAGCTGGAACTACAGGCATGCGCCACCATGCTCGGCTCATTTTTTCTATATATTTTTAGCTGTCCGATTAATTTCTTTCTATTTTTGGTAGAGAAGCGTTCTTGATCTTGCTCAGGCTGGTCTCGAACTCCTGAGCTCAAATGATCTAACCGCCTCAGCCTCCCAGAGAGCTAGGATTACAGGCGTGAGCCACCTTGCGCCCGGCTGAGGAGGTTTGTTTTTAGTTTTAGTCCTGGTTATTAATTTGAAATATCATTATTTTTATTCATGCTTGACCTTTATTTTTGAAACACAAGTAGTACTTGATTGAACATTCATGGACAAGTTAAAGGCTTTTTTTAAAAACAAGTTTTACTCAACACATCTGTAAATGGGAAGATATTTTTTCCCTGTCCTCTATAACATCTTAAATGAAGGATTAATACTTTTTTCTATCTCTAACATATGCATTATTCAAAAAAAATGTTAGTAACAATGATTATTTTGCATTTGACTTCAGGCATTTTCCTCATATTTGTACAGTAGATCCTTGATATGGCTGTAGGTTAGTACTTTGTATCCATGTACTAACCACCCAGCTTCAACAACCATCAACTTTGTTGTTTTCTCTGTTGCCAATTTAAAATTTTTTCCCATTGCAATATACTGTTTCATTTTTTTAATTGACATAAAATTCATATAACAGAAAATTCATTGTTTTAACCATTTTAAACTGGCATTTAGTATATTTGCAGTGTTTCACAGCCATGACTTCTAGTTCCAAAATGTTATTCCAGAAGGAAACCCCATTCCCATTAAGCACTTACTCTTCTTTCCTCTCATTTCCCAGCTTCTCACAACCACCTATCTCTTAGCCTTCTGTCTTTATATATTAGCATATTCTGGAGTTTTCGTACAAATGGAATCATACAACATGTGACTTTTTGAGGCTGACTTCTTTCATTTAGCATATGTTTTTGGTATTCATCCATGTTGTAGTTTGTATCAGTACTTTATTCCTTTTATGGCTGAATAATATTTAATAATATTTAATTTTTTTTTTTTTGAGACGGAGTTTCACTTTATTGCCCAGGCTAGAGTGAGTGCCATGGCGTCAGCCTAGCTCACAGCAACCTCAAACTCCTGGGCTCAAGCGATCCTCCTGCCTCAGCCTCCCGAGTAGCTGGGACTACAGGCATGCGCCACCATGCCCGGCTAATTTTTTCTATATATATTTTAGTTGGCCAATTAATTTGTTTCTATTTATAGTAGAGACGGGGTCTCGCTCTTGCTCAGGCTGGTCTGGAACTCCTGAGCTCAAACGATCCGCCCACCTTGGCCTCCCAGAGAGCTAGGATTACAGGCTTGAGCCACCGCGCCCGGCCAATATAATATTTAATTTAATAATATTTAACGTTGAGCAGTATGGTGCTCAACGGCTGCGAAACTTAACGTTAATAATATTAACGTTAATAATATTTATTTAATAATATTTAACGTTGAGCAGTATGGTGCTCAACGGCTGCGAAACTTTGCCCACAGCCGCACTCACAGTCCGCACGGTAGTTAGTGCTGTGCATTGATGACGGATCCGTTTTGCTCTTGTGTGATGAGGAAAGCTTTAAAGCACTGAAGGCTTGTTTTACTTTACAGGCAGCTTTACTCGTAATGTAAATCAGAATAGGTAACGTGTACATATATTTTTTTTTTTTTTTGAAACATTCATCTCTACACAAAGTCATGCATATGTTTTTATTACGTTATTTTTAAATGTTCACAATTTTATTTTGATAAGTAAAAAATTAGAAAAGTCATATCATGGCTGTTGGTCAAAGTCGCTGTGCGTGTTCATCTGTGGCTGTCAACTATTGTTGATGCTGGTACCGAAGTGGTTAAGTACCTTTTGATGTATAAAAATCTCTATTGTTCTCATTTGATATCAGTACTATTAGAAACTATAGCCTATAGTCCCAGCTACTTGGGAGGATCGCTTGAGCCCAGGAGTTTGAGGCTGCAGTGAGCTATGATTGAGCCATTCACTGTACTCCAGCCTAGGTGACAGAGTGAGTCTATGCAGCTAAAAAAAAAAAAAAGAAAAGTTAGAATAATTTTATTCTGATAAAAGTATAAATTTGATGATTTTTAAAGTGAAAAAAATAATAATTTAAAACTATGCTTTTGAAAACTCTATCCTTTTAGAATCAGTGACCTAGACATCTGAATTGAAGCTGTTAATTGAAATCTGGATAGTGAAGCTTACATGGGATAGCTAACTAAACAGATTTCTCCACCAGCTTCGTTGAGTCAACTGCTTAGTGCTTTTCTTTTTTCTTTTTTCTTTTTTCTTTTTTTTTTTGAGACAGAGTGTCGCTTTGTTGCCCAGGCTAGATAGAGTGAGTGCCATGGCGTCAGCCTAGGCCCCAGGAACCTCAAACTCCTAGACTCAAGCAATCCTCCTGCCTCAGCCTCCCAAGTAGCTGGGACTACAGGCATGCGCCACCATGCCCGGCTAATTTTTTCTATATATATTAGTTGGCCAATTAATTTCTTTCTATTTATAGTAGAGACGGGGTCTCGCTCTTGCTCAGGCTGGTTTTGAGCTCCTGACCTGGAGCAATCCACCCGCCTCGGCCTCCCAGAGTGCTAGGATTACAGGCGTGAGCCACCTCGCCCGGCCTCTTTTTTTTTTTTTTTTTTTTGAAACAGAATCTCACTCTGTTGCCCAGGTAGAGTGCTGTGGTGTCAGCCCAGCTCACAGCAACCTCTTAACTCCTGGGCTCAAGCAATCCTCCTGCCTTAGTCTCCCAAATAGCTGGGACCACAGGCACACGCCACCGTGCCCGGCTAATTTTTTCTATATGTTTTTAGTTGGCTGATTAATTTATTTCTTTTAGTAGAGACAGGGTCTTGCTCTTGCTCAGGCTGGTTTCAAACTCATGACTGCGAGTAATCCGTCTGCCTCGGCCTCTCAGAGTGCTAGGATTACAGGTGTGAGCCACCATGCCATGCTTGCTTAGTGCTTTTTGTACTCTCTAATTCACACTCAGTTCTAAGAAATAGAATGTTTCTCATCTCATTACAAATTAATATTTGTCAGAGGCCTACTGGAATTGCTCCAGAGGGGTGGAAATAATGTACATTAAATACATATTTTACTGTATTGTTTGATTTTGGTGTGTATGAGTCAGGATTTCTTTTCCCTCCACCCATTTCCTTCCACCCATCCTCCTCCTCATTATTGTTGTTATTATAACATTATTATTATTATTACTTAATGGTTTTAGGAGGGACTAGACTGACAAGGATGAAGTAGTACTAAGAATATTTTCATTTAAAGGAAATCACAATTTTTTTTTTTTTTTTTTTGAGACAGAGTCTCACTTTGTTGCCCAGGCTAGAGTGAGCGCCGTGGTGTCAGCCTAGCTCACAGCAACCTCAAACTCCTGGGCTCAAGCAATCCTCCTGCCTCAGCCTCCCGAGTAACTGGGACTACAGGCATGTGCCACCATGCCCGGCTAATTTGTTTTGTATATATATTAGCTGGCCAATTAATTTCTTTCTATTTATAGTAGAGATGGGGTCTCACTCAGGCTGGTTTCGAACTCACGACCTCGAGCAATCCGCCCACCTCTGCCTCCCAGTGTGCTAGGATTACTGGTGTGAGCCACCACACCCGGCCGGAAATAACAATTTTTCAGGCCCTTTATTTAGTGTCTTAATAGTGAGATAAGGCAAATTTAAGAATACAGAAAATGATGGTGATTACAGTTTTTCCTTCTTTTGAAATAAAAGTAATTGCGGAAATGCTTCTAACTTCTTTCCTTTTTGTGCTTTTAATGGTCTGATTTTTTTTTTTTTTTTTTTTTTTTGAGACAGAGTCTCACTTTATTGCCCAGGCTAGAGTGAGTGCCGTGGCGTCAGCCTAGCTCACAGCAACCTCAAACTCCGGGGCTTAAGCAATCCTGCTGCCTCAGCCTCCCAAGTAGCTGGGACTACAGGCATGCGCCACCATGCCCGGCTAATTTTTTTCTATATATATTAGTTGGCCAATTAATTTCTTTCCGTTTATAGTAGAGATGGGGTCTCGCTCTTGCTCAGGCTGGTCTCGAACTCCTGAGCTCAAATGATCCGCCCACCTCGGCCTCCCAGAGAGCTAGGATTACAGGCGTGAGCCACCGCCCCGGGCCTGGTCTGATTTTTTAATCTATTTATATATATTTAATTATGAAGAGGTATGGGGTTGTGAGGAGGGCTGTTCAGTTGCCCTTTTTTTTGTTGTTGTTGAGACATAGTCTCACTCTATCGCCTCTGGCGGAGTGCAGTGACATTTTTATAGCTCACTGCACCCTCCAACTCCTGGGCTTCTAAGTAATGCATGAGCCTTCTGCCTCAGCTTCCCCAGTAATTGGGACTACAGGCAATGCCCAGCTGAGTTTTTTGTTTTCCTTTTTGGTAGAGATTGGGTCTCACTCTTGCTTAGGTTAGTCTCAAACTCCTCAGCTTAAGCAATCCGCCTGCCTCAACCTCTGAGAGTGCTAGGATTACTGGCGTGAGCCTCTGCACCTGGCCTAAGTTTTAAAATATGCTTAAAATTTATTTTAAAATCATTCGTATTTGTATTATTGCCACATAAGTTTAAATGTAGAACATTCAAGTTGAAAAACTCTAGGGTCTTAACATTTTTCTGTTCAGATATTAGTTTAATGTTGCTTTTATACATATAGAAATATGCATACAATATGTTTGTATGTTGGTTACTTTATTGCCAAACTTAGATATATGTACTTTTTGTGTTCATTATAGATATGAAATAGGGTAGTTTATTTCACTTTCTACACTAGTCCTAGGAAATTTAAAAGGACAAAAGTCAGGTTTTAAAACTTTTAGTCAATCTTGTATAAAATAAGGTCTTAAGATAAACTTAAAAACTTGCTTTACTATCAAGCCTCTAAATGAAATTTTAGTTTAAAAAATGTGAACAGTTCCCAATGATTCTACCTTGTCTTCCCCAAACATACACACATACGTACCCACTCATATCCCCCACTTCAAGCTATTATAAACTGTTCTTTTTTTCTTCCTTCAGGCTGTATTTTACAACGAATGCCTATTAGCACTTATTCTGCAAATTAGTCTTTTTTAAGTGTGAAACTGGTTTCTGCTATTAATCTATATACATATAGTCATATGCCACATAATGACGTTTCTGTTAATGTCAGACCATATATACCATGGTGGTCCTATAAGATTATAATATCATATTTTTACAGTACCTTTTCTATGTTTACATAGAGGAATACTTACCATTGTGTTACAGTTGCCTTCAGTATTCAGTATAGTAACATACTTTACAGGTTTGTAGTGTAGGAGCAATAAGCTATGTGTGTAGTAGACTATACCATCTAGGTTTCTGTAAGTACATTTTGTGATGTTTATACAGTGAAATTGCCTAACAGTGCATTTCTCAGAATGTATCCCTGTCCCTAAGTAAGTCATGGCTGGTAGTTTATTTTGTAAGTAGATTGATTGAAAGCCAGAAATGATACATGTTAGAAAAGGGAAGAGAAGTATTAAGTGTTCATTTAAAAATGTTTTCAGAGAATACTGCAGTGCTGATATTTGTAATGAAAATACTTTTTATTTGTCCTAGTGTCCTAGAAGGAAAACATCATCATGGCTACAGAAATTGGTTCTCCTCCTCGTTTTTTCCATATGCCAAGGTTTCAACACCAGGCACCTCGACAACTGTTTTATAAGCGACCTGATTTTGCACAGCAACAAGCAATGCAACAGCTTACCTTTGATGGAAAACGAATGAGAAAAGCTGTAAACCGAAAAACCATAGACTACAATCCGTCTGTAATTAAGTATTTGGAGGTAAGTCCAATCAGTGTTCTTTAGATGATTAAACTTCTGTATTTAAAAAGAAGAAATTTTTTAAATGTAGGGTAATAAGTATATCTGTGTTTCTTGAATTAGTAGGATGAAATGGAATTTCAAATGAGGACATTTAAGGAAGACCTTAAACCACCAGTACTTTTTTTTACTTCTAAAAAGTTATTAACATAAGGCTCCATTTTAGAACTAGGATTTGCTCTAAAGGTTCACAGCAAATTAGAAGAGAGCACTTTAATCGCTAGGCCAACCCTAAAACACTTGTTAAACCCAGTGTATATGAAATAACAAGAAACTACCAACGTTGGAATATTTCTGTGCGAAACATACATTTAGAACCAAAACTTTGGGTGTCAGAGACACTGGAATGGGGAATATGGATTCTCCCACTTCCAAGCCCTGGTGATAGGTGATAATCTTATAGCACTTATGATCAGGAAGAGGGCTCTACTTGAGGGTTGAGTACCTGCTACAGTCCCATAGGATAAAAGCAACGCTGAGATACTAAGTAAAGTCGGGGTAGGGGTCTGTTGCAAGTCTTCCATCTTTGAGCTTGTTCTTTCTTTCCTCTTCCCTTCCCCTGCCTCTCTTTCTTTCCTTTCTTCCTTTTATTTTATTTATTTATTTTTTAGACAGAGTCTACCTCTGTCACCTGGGCTAGAGTGCCATGGCATCATCGTAGCTAACCGCAGCTACCAGCTCCTGGGCTCAAGTGATCCTCCTGCCTCAGCCTCCAGAGTAGCCGGGACTACAGGCATGCGCCACAATGCCTGGCCATTTTTTCTGTTTTTACTACAGATGGCGTCTCTTGTTTAGGCTGGTTTTGAACTGCTGACCTGACCTCAAGCAATCCTCCCGCCTTGGCCTCCCAGAGTGCTAGGATTACAGGCGTGAGCCAGAGCGCCCAGCCTCTGTATGTCTTTGTTGATGGGATCTTGCTCTGTCCTCCAGGCTGAAGCACAGTGGCAGATTACAGTTCACTGTATTTTTGAACTTCTGGGCTCAAGTGATCCTCCCGCCTCAGCCTCTTAAATAGCTGAGATTACAGGTGTGAGATACCACGCCCAACTAAGTTTTCTTATTTTTTCCTAGAGATGGGGTCTCCTATGTTACCCAGTCTGGTCTGGAACTCCTAAGCTCAAATATCCTCCTGCCTTAGCCTTCCAAAGTACTAGGATAATCTAGGGAATTACACAATCACAGAGGCTAATTCCTAGGTTAAAACAAGTAAATAAAGAACTTAAGGCTGGGTATGGTGGGTTACACTTGTGATCCCATAGTGAGCAACATACTGAGACCCCCCTCTTTACAAAAAAAAAAAATTAAAAAGTTAGTTGGGCGTGGTGGTGCATACCTAGGCTGAGGTGGGAAGATTACTTAAGCCTAGGAATTTGATGTTACAGTGAGCTGTGATCATGCCATTGCACTCCAGTTTGGGCAACAGAGTGAGACCCTCTCTCTAAATTTAAAAAAAAAAAAAAAGGAAGAAAGAAAAACCACAAGAAAGATATAAGAAATTGTTTTGTGCTGAGGGCTTTGTTGGAATCGGGGATGTCTGTCTACTTCTTAGCCTGTTTTAAGTTAACATCACTCAGCAGGTGTTGGGCCCACAGCATCTTAATTGAGTGGGTGAGGCCTAATGTGAGTAAAATGAGGAGGGAAGTTCTAAGCAACAGTGAGTAAGATAAGAGGGGAAATCTCTTTAAGATACCACTATTATCTATGTTTTAGGGAATAATTTTTTTTTTTAATTTTTTGCCCTCTCAACCCAGCGTTTCCCCACTTTGGGAAGAACCAGGAAGAGAGGGAATAACAGTTTTCAATCCTGTTTTCTCCTCATTTAATATAGTTTATAGTTTTGTTTTTTTTTTTTTTTTTTGAGACAGAGTCTCGCTTTGTTGCCCAAACTAGAGTGAGTGCCGTGGCGTCAGCCTAGCTCACAACAACCTCAAACTCCTGGACTCAAGCAATCCTACTGCCTCAGCCTGCTGCGTAGCTGGGACTACAGGCATGTGCCACCATGCCCAGCTAATTTTTCTATATAAGTTGGCCAATTAATTTCTTTCTATTTTTAGTAGAGATGGGGTCTTGCTCTTGCTCAGGCTGGTTTCGAACTCCTGACCTCGAACAATCCACCCGCCTTGGCCTCCCAGAGTGCTAGGATTACAGGCGTGAGCCACTGCGCCCCACCTATATTTTGTTAACAATTAATTTCAAATTGAGTATAATTAGACCAATTTATTAATTGATCTATTTATTTTTTAACAGAACAGAATATGGCAAAGAGATCAGAGAGACATGCGGGCAATTCAGCCTGATGCAGGTTATTATAATGATGTAAGTATAAGATGTGCCATACTAATTTAATAAAAACCTTTGTTTGGACATGTAAGTCTAAATATATGTGACCTCAAGTTAAAAACAATTTTTTTAAAAAAAATTAAATTTCATTTTAATCTTTTTTCTTTCTTTTTATTTTATTTGATTTAGTTGTTAGAATAACTTGCAATAAATATGATCCTTTTTCTTATTTTTTTTTTTTTTTGAGACAGAGTCTCACCCTTTTACCCAGGCTAGAGTGAGTGCCGTGGCATCAGCCTAGCTCACAGCAACCTCAAACTCCTGGGCTCAAGTGATCCTCCTGACTCAGCCTCCCGAGTAGCTGGGACCACAGGCATGCGCTACCATGCCCGGCTAATTTTTTCTATATATATTAGTTGGCCAATTCATTTGTTTCTATTTATAGTAGAGACGGGGTCTCGCTCTTGCTCAGGCTGGTTTCACACTCCTGACCTCGAGCAATTCGCCTGCCTCAGCCTCCCAGGGAGCTAGGATTATAGATGTGAGCCACCTGGCCCAGCCCATTATAATAGTTTTTTTTGAAAGTCTTGTACTGTCCCAAATTTACCTTTAAATGTTGAAATGATATTACCTTGCCATGTCCCAGCTTTCTGCTCTGTGTGTAATCAGATGCTGTAAGAACTCAATTTTCTTTTTTTATAGCTGGTCCCACCTATAGGAATGTTGAATAATCCTATGAATGCGGTAACAACAAAATTTGTTCGGACATCAACAAATAAAGTAAAGTGTCCCGTATTTGTTGTTAGGGTAAGTATTCTGTTATGAGAATATTAGTCCTGAGCTAGTCTGCAAATGTATTTGATAGAATAAAGAAAAAAAAACACATTATTTTAAATGTATATCTACAATAATAATTAGTTTATTACTAGTAATTTTATTTTGGAATACTTATTTATCTAGTAAATATCTTATTTAATACATTTAGTTAGATACTACTTTTGGGTGGTCTTTCTTAATGTTGCAATCTCCATAGAATTTTTTCTGAATGATAGTTACATGTTAGAGCAGGTCATGGACTTGTCCTTGAATAGGAACAGTTTTGTTTGTGTGTGTGTGTGTGTGTTTGTTTGTTTGTTTGTTTATTTTTTGAGACAGAGTCTCACTTTGTTGCCCAGGCTAGAGAGCTGTGGTGTCAGCCTAGCTCACAGCAACCTCAAACTCCTGGGCTTAAGCAATCCTCCTGCCTCAGCCTTCCGAGTAGCTGGAACTATAGGCATGTGCCACCATGCTCGGCTATTTTTTTCTGTATATTTTTAGCTGCACAATTAACTTTCTGTTTTTGGTATAGATGGGGTCTTGCTCTTGCTCAGACTGGTCTTGAACTCCTGAGCTCAAATAATCCACCCGCCTCAGCCTCCCAGAGTGCTAGGATTACAGGCGTCAGCCACCACGCCTGGCCAGTTTTGTTAGTGTTTAGAAAGTATAGCACTGGCCAGGTGTGGTTGCTCACGCCTGTATTCCTAGCACTATGGGAGGATCCCTGGAGCCCAGGAGTTTGAGGTTGCAGGAGTGTGATTACGCCACTGCATTCTAGCCTGGGTGATAGAGCAAGACCCTGTTTCAAAAAAAAAAAAAGGCAGCATCCCGAAATGAATGAAAAGTTCTTAGGTGTGTTACTAAGAAGGAAAATACCTGAGGAGAGGCCGGGCGTGGTGGCTCAAGCCTGTAATCCTAGCACTCTGGGAAGCCGAGGTGGGTGGATTGCTCAAGGTCAGGAGTTCAAGACATGCCTGAGCAAGAGTGAGACCCCATCTCTACTAAAAAAAAAGAAAGAAATTAATTGGCCAACTGAAAAAATACATAGAAACAAATTAGCCCCGGTGGCAAATGCCTGTAGTTCCAGTTACTTGGGAGGCTGAGGCAGAAGGATCGCTTGAGCCCAGGAATTTGAGGTTGCTGTGAGCTAGCTAGGCTGATGCCACGGCACTCTAGCCAGGGTAACAGAGTGAGACTCTGTCTCCAAAAAAAAAAACAAAAGAAAATACCTGAACTATGTTGTGCCATAATTGTCAGCTCTGTGAAAATACATAGTAGGTATTTCATACATTTTCACTGTTATTTTAAAAATAAAAATTTTCATTTATTTAGAGACAGAGTCTCACTCTCTTGCCCAGGCTAGAGTGCCGTTGCCTCAGCCTAGCTCACAGCAACCTCAAACTCCTGGGCTCAAGCCATCCTCCTGCCTCAGCTTCCCAAGTAGCTAGGGCCACAGGCATGTACCACCATGCCCGGCTAATTTTTTCTATATATTTTTAGTTGGCCAATTAATTTCTTTCTGTTTTTAATAGAGACAGGGTCTTGCTCTTGCTCAGGCTGGTTTTGAATTCCTAACCTTGAGCGATGCTCCCGCCTCAGCCTCCCAGAGTGCTAGGATTACAGGCTTGAGCCACCACGCCCGACCAAAAATTTTTAATAAATAGAACATTCACATGTTTAAAAAAGGTAAAATTTGAGGAGATTCACGATAAAAAAAATCTTCCCATCTCTGTTTCCTAGGTATCCAGTTAACATTCCCATAGATGATAGTGTATTCATTTTCTTTGTGTTTTTATTCCATTTTCTAAGGACGCAGTTGTTGGTTGTATCCGGAGGTGTAGGATGGTTTAATAGTCAAAAGTTGAGCAAATAACAATTGAAAAAAATGGGGACAGAGTAAAGGCAATCATGGTAAAGATTAGTAGCACATTAGCAAAATAAACAGATCTTCTGATATTAGAAGGTTGTGATATACGGAAGGAAGAACTGAGGAGGGCTGAGAGAAAGAGATTCCAGCCTGAGGCCCTTAAGAAATGGTTGTAGTTAGTTTTAGGCCTCCTATTTGCCCCAGAGGCTTTAAGCAGTAGAAACATCAGTAAAACACTATTGTGTGAGTAGAGCCAACCAGTGTGTAGTATAATTTTCCTAATCAGGGAATTTGGAAAGGGATGTAATGTGCAGCTAATTTTAATATCCTCTTAGTATAACACAAAATCTTTTTGAAATGAATAAAATCTGAACATCCAGTATTTTATTAGGTGGTTAAATTTTCTCATTTGGGGATCAAGCTATAAGGTCTTAGGAAAAATTTGCACATAGTAGAGGCATAGTCTAAATGAAAGGCTACTAAATAAACTGTGTGTTCTTTGTTGACAGTTTGGTTGCTTTCATTATTAACTGGGTTGAGATCCCTAGTAAATAACAAACTAGGAAGGTTAAGAGGCTTTTGTTTGTGGCAGTGAAAAATCATGACCTATTTGTAAGCTATGAAAAGCCAAATTGTCACATATATTTATCTAATTTACCAATAGTCTTCATTTTATATACCTCATCCTGCTGTTCCTATAAGCACACTTGCATTTTTCAACTTTGTCAGAGTTTTTATTTTGGAAAGTAGGATTGTTGTATTGGCATTTCGTGTATTTACATCTTCTAAGGAATATGAGTTGTGTGTTCCATCATAGAAACTTGAAAATAAAAAATAAAAAATATGTTGTGTTTTGTATTGACCATCACATGATGTCACAGATTTCTTCAATAATGCAAATTGTGACATTAAAATATTGATGTGAAAATTATTTTAAATGCAAAAGAAATGTAAAAATTGTTTTAAGTGCAAAATAAAATTATCAGTGTAGTGATTCCCCCATAATGCTGTATCTATTTTGTATCAATAAAATTAAAATTTTAGAAGTCGATGCAATGTTAATTAGTCATGGCTGTGTTGTATTGTGTTTTTTTGAAAGTAGATGAATATAAAACTTGTCACTCCTTGGTACTTTGAATGGAGGAGAGCTTACAATGATTTTTAATGTACGTTTACTTGTAGGAAAAGTTTGATAGCCTCAATGTCCTTAAATTGGTATTTATTTTTATCATGTTTTTGTTTTGTTTTTTATAAAACACTGGTAACTTCTGTCTGAGTTGTCCGCTAGTAGTTATAAGACACCAATTCTTTCATTGAGTCTTTGAGTTTTTCTGGTTACTATCTACCTTATTTATGTTAGTCTACCATGTAACCTAGGAAAATGAGGTCTTCGCATATTTTGTTTTGACATGCTTCACATATTTTGTTTTGACAGAGTGCATAGGTGTGTGTACTTATAATGTACTTCTTTTTAATTTAGCTAATAAGCCAAAGTGATAGAGCTTACTCTGCACACAGGAAAAGAATTTAATGATAAGTTATTTTCTGACAAATACTTGCTTATAAAGCTAAGCTGCACTTAAGTGAAAGTCAGTACTTAATCCTATTTAATTTCAGTTATTGGTTATTTTTATAAAGACTTTCTCAATGTTTTCAAAATTTGTGTAATGGGAATATTTTGCCCTTGTATAACCTGTCTTTGTTCCACCCCTAGTGGACTCCAGAAGGAAGACGGTTGGTCACTGGAGCTTCTAGTGGCGAGTTTACCTTGTGGAATGGACTCACTTTCAATTTTGAAACAATATTACAGGTAACAGTAATCATCAGATGGTAGCATCATCTTGTGGTAGTGTAAAGAACTTGAGATATAGTCACTTCATTGGCATTGTTAAACTTATAATTGGACAGACCATTACTGTGACTTAATTGCTCCTGTAAGCCTTCTATGTTATATTCTTTGAAGCAGTATCTTACAAATGTTTTCTGTTTTCACAGGCTCACGACAGCCCAGTGAGGGCCATGACTTGGTCACATAATGACATGTGGATGTTAACAGCAGACCACGGAGGATATGTGAAATATTGGCAGTCGAACATGAACAACGTCAAGATGTTCCAGGCACATAAGGAGGCGATTAGAGAGGCCAGGTTTATACACAATATACCATTTTCTGTAGTCCCTATTGTCATGGTTAAATTATTCTCTAAGTGTATTCTGGGTGCAGAGATGCATGGGTTCTGTCAGATTCTGGGAAACTTTATGCACCCTATAAACACAATATTTTCCTTTGTTTTCACACATTCACCATTTTGCTGGCACCTTTCTGAAGTAGTGTTGTCCCGGTATCAGCCTTTGCAATATGTTAGAGATGTATTGTCTGCCGCATTTTGCACTGGTTTTCTCTTTTTATTTATGGCTAATAATGTGTATACGTTTTTTTTTTTTTATTATTATTATCTACTGTGTAAGATAAGAATATTTCATTCCAAATAAAGAATTCAGTCTTTAATTATATAACTGAATAAAATCTAAAGCCTACAGAAAACATCTTCAGAATTCACACAAAATACAAGAAAAAAAAGGCTTAAGTGAAGACCTGGTTGGCTTGGTTATGCCATGACTTCAAAAGGAAAGTATAGAACTAAATCCCTCACAGATAACTCTCTGGATGTGGCAAACATTTACGGATTAATGAATGGGTTCTTCAAGCTTTGCAGCTGTAAGCAGACCATTGTCAAGAAGACTCTAGGACTTTTCTTCTGATTCACTGTTGATAACATCAGTTATGCAAATGTATAAGTGGAGTTTAAAATATTTTCAGTGAGTTGTACATTTTTACATATCAATCAGATATGTATAGTAAACTGGAAAAAAAAGTTTCAAACACAAGCCTGAAGAATTGCTGCAGCCTCAGAATAAAGCTAAGCAGCATTCTTTGAGGTTGTACCACCCATTCTTTGAGGTTGTACCACCCATGTATGGGAGGAGGTTGACATCGTTATAGAAACATCCACTGTAGACATTGGTTTCTGCTTTCAAAATCTTAACAGAAATTGTTGGATAAACATGCTTCTACTTTATAGACTTTGCCTTAGTGTCATACCCATACACTGAGTTTTCACTATTGGTCCTTTCTCAGTCATAGGATTCAAAAGTTCAAGGGAGTTCTTAGAGTTAGGTGAGAAACTTGAAGGTCTTTGAGTACTGAGAAGATAAACTGGCTCCCTCTTTTGCAGCAGATTCCTTGGCTTAAAACATAAATCTGAATGTCCGTTTTAAAGGTTTCTTCAAAAGGTGCAACCTTCATGGAATAGCTTGCCCTAGAAGAAGGTGTGAACATTTTCCACAGACATTTTGCCTAAATGAGAAGCATTGTATGTAGGGCTGTTTAGCATCCAGGTTTTTAATAGCTTGCCCACAGTTTTTAAGCTTATCATTTCATAAAGTGTCTGAGGCAGAAGCTGATGCTAAATTTTTTGAGCAGTATTTCTGTGTGATTTAAAAGACTGCAGGAATATTGCAAAAATGGAATCCATTTAGTTTCAACACTTAAATCAACTTACATGTGATTTACTACTGAGAGGAGGAGCATGGTTAGCATCAGTACTGATAATACACTCATAAAGGTCTCTGAATATTGATAATTGAAAACTAAGAAGCAATACTCAGTTGAAGTCTTCTTTTGAGATGCGTGTGTTAGCTGACAACATTCTCTTTAAGGGCTTCTTCACTGGATACTTCCTTCTCCTGTTTATAATGCAGCACAGTATTTTTATTTTTCCCTGTCTGAGAAGCACAGATAATCTGTTAAATGCTGACTTCTTTCCCCTGCTGTGTGTCTTCATGTAACAGTTTCTCACCCACGGATAATAAATTTGCTACATGCTCTGATGACGGCACTGTTAGAATCTGGGACTTTCTTCGTTGCCATGAGGAAAGAATTCTCCGAGGTACGTGTACTAACAGTACTGATTGGAATATTTAAATAGGGAAGGCATTTGTGGTTAAATCATCACAATACCGGCTTACATCTCCATTAATTTTTTCACATATACACACCATCTCAGGCTCTTCGAAGAAACTCAGACTCTCTCTAGTTTATAATCATTTTGTAGATTTTTACAACTAATATTATCTTTGAATTTTTTCAGCTATAAGTTGAATACAAGAGCTCTCCCTCTTCGATTACTTGCTTATTTGTGTGTATCTTTTAGGGCTGTGTTCCTTTTCCTATCTTGTGTCCAGGATACCTTTCCCTAACATATTGACACTGTAATTTTATTTAAATAGCTCACATTCTCCTGCAGTCCTTACAATATGAATTAACTGACAGCATAGAGGTCTCAAAGCTACACTACTCAGCATTGCTATTTCTGAAAGCAGCTATTAATAGTTTATCAGTATACCACATTTGTACTACATGGCCGCCTCACCTACTAAGTTTGGGAGGGATTGCTTGTTTACTTTTACTGATTTTATAATGATAAATAAACCTCTATGAATTCCTTCATTCTACAAAATAAATCCATATTTTCACTTGGATTATTTTAGTTTAGTTTATTGGACCAGATTATTAGACTTATAAAGTGGGGCTGTTGAAATATTAACAGTACATCAATGCTGTTTATGTGAATTCAGTGCTGTCAGAGTTAAGTAATTAACCATGTCATATATATATGCAATACAAATAGCACAACAAAAACATTTATACTTCTAACTAAACCCTATTATTATTTACTGGGAAGGTACTATTCTCAAGTACTTCATTTGAACCTGTTGACTATACTGTTTATAAGCATCAGTGCATTCTACGCCATGCCCTTGATTTTAGTGTGCCACACAAGCATCATCTTCCTCTGGCACATAAATGCAGGATGAAAAACTGGGTGCCATATATACTGGATGTCAAGAAATTATATTCACAGATTTCCCCTTATGTTCTAGAGTCAGCAGAATTAGTTGTCTTGGTTGAATTGTAAGTTTCCTACAGCTTTTCAGAGCTTTATTTGCAGCATATAATGTTGATGCTGTCTAGACAAGAAAGACTCTTGAGATAGTTTAACTAATATTTCAGGCCAGTATATTTGATCACGTTTGCATAAACACTCCTGACATTTTACATTTTGTTTGGTTCATCCATAATATATCACTGTAGCTGGCATAAGGATAAGGGTTCCTGTCATATTAAGGGAGTGTCCTCACTGTGAAAGTCATAATATTTTACAACTTCAGAATGAAATGGAGTCTTTAAAATCATCTAGTCTGAGTTATTTTATGGATGAGCACCATGATCCAGAGGCTTAAGTGACATGTTCAAGGTAACATAGGTTCGGAGCCAGGACAAGAATCTTATCACTTAGGCCGGGCGCGGTGGCTCAAGCCTGTAATCCTAGCTCTCTGGGAGGCCGAGGTGGGTGGATCGTTTGAGCTCAGGAGTTCGAGACCAGCCTGAGCAAGAGCGAGACCCCATCTCTACTATAAAAATAGAAAGAAATTAATTGGCCAACTAATATATATAGAAAAAATTAGCCGGGCATGGTGGCACATGCCTGTAGTCCCAGCTACTTGGGAGGCTGAGGCAGCAGGATTACTTGAGCCCAGGAGTTTGAGGTTGCTGTGAGCTAGGCTGACGCCATGGCACTCACTCTAGCCTGGGCAATAAAGTGAGACTCTGTCTCAAAAAAAAAAAAAAAGAATCTTATCACTTGACTACCAGCCTAATGCCACACTAATGTTGTATCTTTCCTCACTGTTAGTAGATGTCTTAGCTGTTAAACCGAAATAAGTTAAAAAATATTTTCTAGCCTTTTGAAAATCCTTAGAAATGTAGAGGAAACAAAATAATTTTTATTTAGTAAAAGTAATTCCAAGGTATCAAAATTATTAATTTTACAGTGAACTGTATACTACCTAAACTCTGATATAAAACCACTCTGCACCTTAGATTAAAAAAAGAACAATCTGCTATGTGATAACATTTTTCAGTCCCATGTTCCAGTGAAGCATTATTTAGTTTTGGTAATGGAACTGTTGCTAAATAGTGCTTAAGAAGTTTTCCTCTGAAATTTAGAGAGTGCCTGAGTTACTATCTAGCAATTAAATGTTTTGGATTTTAGTCAAGGTGAATTTAGATTAAGTGGATTTAGAATCATTACCTTTTCTTCTTGTAGCTTAAAAAAAATACACCAGTTTCATGTCTATATTAATTAAATGAGAGTTGAGTTTCATTTTTTTTATATGAGGGCTCTATTTTAGGTTTTATGGAAATTGAATTCAAACATGCACAAAAGCCCAAGGAGCCTCCATGTACTTTTAGGATTTATTTATGTCTTTTGATTCTTTTTAAAAAATATTCTACTTTTTTTATAGTCATAATTTTCTCTTAGTGCCCCAATGAGTATATGCGACAAATATGAATATATTAAACTCAGTTAATTATTCCACCCAAGCAGTAGTTCTGATAGCAAGTCTGATATAGTAGAATTATTAGATTCCAATTATCCATCTTTTGTCATTCCTCACTTTTCTAAATTTTATGTGTCTCAGATTTCCCATTCTCCACTTGGGAGGTCAGGGGGATGATGGATCTACAGTTGTTTCAAGGGATGATGTGAAATTCTTTGAATCAAATTTGGAGTGAACTTAATTTAACTCTACTCGGAGAGAGAAAATTATATCACAGAGTCAACAAATAGGGATAGGATGTTCCAACCTCTCAAATGTGAGTTGCCCTGTATTAAGAATGATGTATTATTTAGCTCACATATCAGGCATGTAAGCATACTCCTTTGCATTGTTAGTGCTGTGCATCAGGCCATCACTTTGAGGAGACTTTAAGTATTAAGAAAATCCAAGAATATACTGATTAAGGGGAGTTTGTGATTATAGTCCAGGTCTTTATCAAATACTTAACCTTCTTTACAACATTGCTAAAAAATAGTCTTGTACTCACAAACATTTTCAGTGATACTACTGAAACTACTGATACATTTCAGTTCACTACTTCATATAATTCCCTTTTCCAATTTTAGACTGTCTAATTTTCAGAAAGTTCTTCCCTTATATCAGAATATAACTTGTCTTACAACTTGTCTTGCCTTTTGGAATATCAAAAATTAAGTCTGTACTCTGTTCTACGTGGTAACACATTAAGTATTTTAGTGACGTTTTTGAGATTGTTCTTATGCTTCTTGGAGAATGACAAAGTTACATAAGAGAAAAGTAATCAGTATTTTGTAAGTTTTTTAATGAGCCTAGTTCTGTTTTGAGATTTGCTTCTCAGAAGGCTCTGATGGTTGGTTCATAGGTTAACAAAACAGACATTTATGAAATTGATTATACTGCAGCATTGAAAAACACTATGTACACATCCACTCATTACAGAAGCAGGTGTAAGTTACCCTAGTTTGTATGCATTTATTCATTTTTTTCTAATATGAATTATGATACTCAGTTTATATACTGGTATTAAAAGACCATTGTTAATTGATTGATTGAGACAGTATCTTGCTCTGTCTCCCAGGCTAGAGTGCATTGGCATCATTATAGCTGATTGCAACCTCCAACTCTTGGGCTCAAGTGATCCTCCTGCCCCTCCTGGCCTCAAGCAATCCTCCTGCCTCAGCATCCCAAATTGTGGAGGCATGAGCCACTGCACCTGGCCTAAAATAACATTTTAAACACCAGGAGTATCTGAGACTAAGTGAACCTATAGGTTACTTAGCATTTTGCCTCAAGTGAAATAGTGCCATTAAAATCTATTTAATAAATAATGAGCGTATCTTTTTTTTTTTTTCCTAAGATAGAGTCTCACTTTGTTGCACAGGCTAGAGTGAGTACCGTGGCGTCAGCCTATCTCACAGCAACTGTAATCTCCTGGGCTCAAGCGATCTTACTGCCTCAGCCTCCTGAGTAGGTGGGGCTACAGGCATGTGCCACCATGCCCAGCTAAGTTTTTGTATATATATTTTTAGTTGGTCAATTAATGTCTTTCTATTTTTAGTAGAGATGGGGTCTCGCTCTTGATCAGGCTGGTTTCGAACTCCTGACCGAGAGTGATCCGACCGCCTTGGCCTCCCAGAATGCTAGGATTACAGGCGCGAGCCACCGCGCCTATGCAAGTTACCTGTGAGAGTTTTTAAAAAGGAATGACCCCTATCTTCATGCTTCTTTAAGTAGGGAAGGCAAGATATTTTCACATACTTTAAATACTTTTGATAATATTGGAGAAGAGTCATGTGAGTATTAGGATAGCACAGAGGTAGAAGCAGATCACTTACTACTGTCAGGCTGAAAATTCAGAATGAGTGATAATACTGAAATTTTAGTGAGAGCCATTATACTCTTAAAAAGAATCCAGTTTACTAATTTCAGCATGCTTAATTTTGTCTTACCTTCTTGATTCTTACAATAATAATAGCTGACACATTATACTTCTTACTATGTATCACCATATTCTAAGTATTTTATTTAATCTTCTCAAAAACTCTATGAGAAAAATACTGATTGTTCTCTATTTTACAAATGAGTAAACCAAGGCACCCAAAGTTAAATAAACCTGTCAAAGGTCATACATACATCATGTCTTACAAGAGATGGGGCTAGGATTTGAACCCAGGTTGTTTGTTTCTAGAGTTCACGCTATATTAAGCTGCATTTTTTTGTTTTAAAGAAAAATGTTGGCACATATTTAACAGTATCTTCCTAAACTCTAATGACAGAATTGTGAAGTAAAGATTTTGGTAGGGGCCGGGCGCGGTGGCTCACACCTGTAATCCTAGCACTCTGGGAGGCCAAGGCGGGCAGATTGCTCGAGGTCAAGAGTTCGAAACCACAAGAGCGAGACCCCGTCTCTACTATAAATAGAAAGAAATTAATTGGCCAACTAACATATATATAGAAAAAATTAGCCGGGCATGGTGGCGCATGCCCGTAGTCCCAGCTACTCGGGAGGCTGAGGCAGAAGGATTGCTTGAACCCAGAAGTTTGAGGTTGCTGTGAGCTAGGCTGACGCCACGGCACTCACTCTAGCCTGGGCAACAAAGTGAGACTCTGTCTCAAAAAAAAAAAAAAAAAAGATTTTTGAGGGAGAAGGGAGTAGAGGGAACTAATTTAGGTACTGAAGTTCATTTTAACATTCTTTGAAACGTCCCATTTAGGTTATAGGTTTTGAATGTATATTTAACAACAAAAATTTTAAGCCACAATAAACGATTCAGATTGGGAAATAAGGTGTATAATAGGTTATATAAATAGAACATGGACATAAGGAATTATACTAAGAATTCAGGAAGGAAGATCAGTTTTTAGTTTTCTAATATAGCACTTATGGAGATTAAATAGAACCCGTGAGTACTCACCATACAACTTAAGAAGAAAAATACTGTTAATACTTTTGATCAGTCTCTGTATGCCTCTTCCTGATAACATTCAACTATGGTTTTTACTCAGTAAGATAACCCCTCCCTTCCACAAAGATCTTTTCGTTCAGCAGTGTGTTTTTGAACTGTGTGAAGACATGTTTACAGTGTCTGAATGTTCAAGAAAAACTGATGCTTTTTTACTGGAAATAATTGTATGTATTAAAGTAACATTGGTTAACCATGTGTTTTATGATAATGAACATAATTTATTTCTACAAGGTTTTAACAAAATGTTCCCCCAAATTTTGTCTAATACAAAAAACAAAAATACCTAGGTTCTTTTAACATACCCCCATAGCAGAATAACTCCTTTCAGGCATAGCATGTTTAAATATTAAAAGAACTTTAAGCACATCTCAGTTAATCAAGCAAACAACCATGTGGACCATATATAGCTGCCTGTTTTCTCTGTCTGTAGTTTCTTATTTTGAGGAATTTATTTCAGGCTCTTTTCTCTCTGCTATCCTGAAAAGGCTGGATTATATAAACTCTTGGTAGGTTCTCTTACATAAATAATAATCTGGGGAAAAGACTTACTATTTATCTTCTAAGGCACCGGATTTAAAGAAATTAGTAGAATCCTGAAATACTCATTTTATATGGTGTGTTCTTATTTTTACAGGAACTGTTTTAAATTTTCATAGTAGGTTTTGTTCTTTTCATCTCTATACTTATTTAAAGTATTGTACATAATATGGCAAAATCTTGTTGAGAATAATTCTATAGCTTTCTTAGGCTGGTGGAGCTGCACACTGCTGCTATTGTATTCAGTGTTTTAATTAAAAGTCAAGAGCCATTTTCAGACACTTTTGTATATGAAGACTCCAGTTTTTTAGTTCTAGGTTATAGTGAGCTGTCATCATACCACTCTACTCCAGCCTGAGCAACAGGGTGAGACCTTGTCTCTTTAAAAAAAAAAATTCTAATTTTTTAACAGCTATAAATCCCTATGACTAATAATTTAGGCAGTCAATTTTCAGAAAGAGCTTTTACATCTTTGTGTTTATTAAATATTCTATAGTTGTCTGCTTCAATTTATTTTGAGTGAGACTTAGATTTTTGTTTGCTGGTGAATTAGTTCCCTACCCTGTTATATTACAGAGCTTCCCAGCTAATCGAGTCTTTGATAGTTTTTAAAGTTAAAATTCTGAGCTTTGCAAAGGTTGATAAAATTAGATAAATATGTAATATGCTTTGGCTTTTTAATTTATAGTGGGTAGATCCTTTAATAAAGTGTATGATTTAAGTACGGTATCATAAAATAATAAGTTTTGTCAATGAGGGAATTAAAGTACCAAAACAAATATTGGTTTTTTCCATAGTCATTTTTTTCCTTCACTCAGTTTTATGATATATCAGAAAGCCATATATCAGCAATTTCTAAGAAGCACCTACAATGCTGTGATCTCTTTAGTTACAAAGAGACCAGAATAAGAATTTTTATTTAATGAATAAATGGTAGTTTCTGGGTCATTTATTCTTTTTTAAAGATTGCTTCAGAAAATAGCCTTAATTTCTCCAAGGGCACATTAAATCTCTCAAAACCAATCTGCCAGTTCCTCTTCCTGTTTTTTTCCCCTGAATGTATATTTAAATATTTACTATAGTTCTTTGAGAGGACAGAGTTAATGTTAGTATAGACAACCTCTTTAGCATGGCCTTCTCCCTTTGCCTGTTAACGACTGTGGCATCCTCTCAGTCTCCAGGTTTGTTTCATCAAAAATGGAAATTATAAGTATTCTACCACATTGAAACAATTAGAAAATACTGAGGGAAGTTGACATGAACGCAGAAGCAAGGAGTATAAAGGTGGGTCCTAGAAACTCCTTATCAGGGAGCTCAACATTTTATCCCCAGAAGAAATTTTTTGTATATTATTAAAAGTAATTTGTGATGTAATCAGTCATCAAAGGTTAAATTAGTTCTAAAGTAGTTCTTAGTCCTATCAGGCCCAATGATTGATTTTTTTAATAAATAATTTGTAATCTGTACATTTCTGAAATGAACTTCCTTGATGACTACCACACACAACTTTTTTAAACAGGCACCAACACACATATATACATGTGTATGCACAAACAGGCTCTGACCAAAAAAATAAAAGCCTCTTTTCAGAATGCTCATTAAGGCACATTACAGTTTCTGTAGAGATTAAGTGGTTTGGAATTAAGTCATGCTAAAACAACCCTATTTTTAAGGGATTACTAGAGAGGTCAAGGACATAGTAGCCAGACCATAGACAATCATCTTAAAGCTGGAGATCTGTGGGTCATGGTAGAGGAATCTGTGGGTCATGGTAGAGGAATGTGGCTTTATGCTGCATGATTGAAAGGTCATTTCCAAAGTAAGTTTTCACTCAGTGTTACCTGTGAGGCAAGTAATGCAGAGAGTGCTAGAAAATTCATGTCTTGGCCCCATCCTGTTTAACAATTTTTATTCATTTAAGTGGCTTTCTTTGTGAATTTATAGACAGTCAAAACTACAAGTAGTGGTTCTCTAGATTTCAGGATTTGAGAAGATATGGTGATTTATTCGTTAACATAAATATCTTAATACTTAATAGAAATTTAAATGTAAAATTTAAAATAGAGATAAATGTAAAGTCCTGTACATAAGTTTCTAGCCTCAATTCTAGAGTTTATTAGACTGGTTTATTAGAGTTCATATAAAAGCAGTCCTGGGTTTTAGATGATTGATGTGAACTCTTGATGTGTCTTGCCCTTCCCCATTTAATAATAATAGATGTTCAGAGTGGTGGAGCTTCATTTTTAAGGGGAGTTTATTAGAATGGAGAAGGGTCTGGAAACCATGAGAAGCAGTAAATGGATGTTTCGTATTCAGGTTGGTTAAAAGGAACTATGAGGCCAGGTGCAGTGGCTCATGCCTGTAATCCTAGCACTCTGGGAGGCCAAGGCGAGCGGATTGTTCGAAGTCAAGAGTTCGAAACCAGCCTGAGCAAGAGTGAGACGCCGTCTCTACTATAAATAGAAAGAAATGAATTGGCCAACTAATATATATAGAAAAAATTAGCCGGGCATGGTGGCGCATGCCTATAGTCCCAGCTACTTGGAAGGCTGAGGCAGGAGGATCACTTGAGCCCAGGAGTTTGAGATTGCTGTGAGCCAGGCTGATGCCACAGCACTCAACTCTAGCCTGGGCAAGAAAGCAAGACTCTGTCTCAAAAAAAAAAGGAACTATGAAGAGGGTTATAGAAGTAACATTGAAATTTATTTTGTATAGGTCTGGAATGTAGGGGTTAGGGAGTATAGAAGGAGGATATAGAACATTGTATTTGAAATTAATTATAGAAATTTCTTTCTATAGAAATATAAGAGAACAGAGCTGTTGTGTGAGCTTTTGGGCTTCCCTTTGCTGAAATTTTGCAACATTTAGCTTACCGCCTGTTAGGAGATTATCAAAGGCATTTCCTTTTCATATGTTGTCTGTTAACCATAGTTTTGTATTTTAGGGCAGACTCAAGTCTAAAAATTGTGAAACTCAAGCATGTAGACACATTCATTGCAGAGGGTTAAGTGGATAGGATATATTCCAAAAGGAGATGTTCCCAGCTTCTGTTGATCATTGGATGTTATTTACCCTATTGTTTAAAGTAGTGAATTGGAGCCTCAGAATCCACCTGATCTTTTAAAAATATTTTGAAATTTATATTTATGCTTTTTAATTGTATATACAGATATATACAGTAAAGTGCACAGATCTTAACTGTATAGTATCATGTATTTTTACGTATTTACATACCTATCTAATCAACCTCTAGATAAGATAAAGACTATTTTAGGCAGTCCAAAGACTCCTTCATGCCCAATTCCTACCATAGTTTTTTTTTTTTTTTTTGAGATGGAGTCTCATTCTGTTGCCCCGGCACTTAGTTTTCCTGGGGTAGGGGGAGAATAGGTTTTTTTCTTGCTGACCAATCATAATCATGGGAATTATTAATTCCTAACTTCATTTAGTGATAAGAAAGTTAGATGAGCTCTGGTAAAAAGGCATTTTGTAATTTATTTTTTAAAAATTTTATTTTATTCGCCATTTTGGGTAATAAGATGATCAGCAGTAAGGAGTCTAGGGGAACATGTATTATTTGTATTTTCTGTTGCTGTAGACTAGATTGAAAAACAGGAATCCAATGCCATCTGTTTGGGCCATCCTGATCATTGTCTGCCTTCACCCCATCAAACTTGTCAGTTTGACAGACCAGCTGGAGTATGACCTGTCTGTTCCCAGAGTCTTTGGTGTAATTTGTTGCAGGTTGGGAACCAAATCCTTACCTAGGATGTAGCAGATGTGGGCTTAGTGATTCTAAGAGCAAACAGATTGGTACTAAAGGTGACAATCTGGAATTAAAGACCTTCTTCAGTTTACTGATTTATAACCTAGTATCCTGCTCTTTTAAGTCATGTAGTACAGTACTCAGTTTTAATGTTTCTCTAGGCCCTGAATATTAAATACCAGTTTGGTGTTATTAATATTTTAGTATTTTTTTGGTAATCATTGAATCAGATCATTTCATTTAGTTTGCAGAAATTTCTGCAAATTATTCCATTTATATCGTTTATTTTTGAGAATATTTTACAGTTTTAATATGCCATGCAAATATAAATTCCTGATGGTCTTCTGGGTAAAAATAAAATGTTTATTAAAACAAAATTTTTAAGAGTACTTACTAGACATTTAATTCAGTTCATTAAATTCCAGAGAAATGATTAAATCAGTTACTATAAAATACCTTAGCTTTTAAAATTGTTATAACTGTCTTAAATGTATTTATTTATTTATTTTTATTTTATTTATTTAATTTTTTTTTAAGGAGTCTCACTCTTATCATAGCTAGAGTATAGTGGCACCATGCCTGGCTAAGTTTTTCTATTTTTAGTAGAGACGGGATCTCACTGTTGCTCAGGCTGATCTCAAACTCCTGACCTCAAGTGATCCTCCAGCTTTGGCCTCCCAGAGTTCTAGGATTACAGCTGTGAGCCACTGCACCCGGCCTTCATAGGGTTGTTTTTTTGTTTTTTTTTTTGAGACAGAGTCTCATTTTGTTGCCCAGGCTAGAGTGAGTGCTGTGGCATCAGTCTAGCTCATAGCAACCTCAATCTCCTGGGCTCAAGCGATCCTACTGCCTCAGCCTCCTGAGTAGCTGAGACTACAGGCATGCACCACCATTCCCAGCTAATTTTTTCTATATATATTTTTAGTTGGTCAGTTAATTTCTTTATTTTTAGTAGAGACAGGGTCTCGCTCAGGCTGGTTTCGAACTCCTAACCTCGAGCAATCTGCCCGCCTCAGCCTCCCAGAGTGCTAGGATTACAGGTGTGAGCCACCACACCCAGCCTTCATAGGCTTTTTAAAAAGCTGATTTTATAGTTGATAAAAAACATGTTTTCTGCCCTTTTTAAGGGGACAGAGAGGACCTTTTTTGATTATCATTCCCTTCAAATTCTCAGAGACTTCTAGTTTTTAACTTTTATGTTAAACATATAAGTAGATTAGTTTTAAAATATATATTTTTCTGGCCAAGTGTGGTGGCTCATGCCTGTAATCATAGCACTCTGGGAGGCCAAGGCAGGAAGATCATTTGAGAGCAAGAGTTAAAGGCCAGCCTGAGCAAGAGTGAGACCCCCGCCTCTTCTTAAAAAAAATAGAAAGAAATTAGCTGGACAACTAAAAATATATAGAAAAAATTAGCCAGGCATGGTGGCACATGCCTGTAGTCCCAGCTACTAGGGAGGCTGAGGCAGAAGGATCGCTTGATTCCAGGAGTTTGAGGTTGCTATGAGCTAAGCTGACGCCACGGCACTCTAGCCTAGGCAACAGAGTGAGACTCTATCTCAAAAAAAATTTTTTTTAAATCTTCATTTTCTTCTCACAGCTAACTAACTTATTATCCAGATATTCCCGCAGTTAAGGTGAGCACTTTTGCCAAAAAAGTTACCCTCTTTCACTTTTTTCTCATATCTTTGGCTTTATTATTGTTTTGTTTTGTTTTTTTTGAGACAACAGTCTCACTTTGTTGCCCAGGCTAGAGTGAGTAACGTGGCGTCAGCCTAGCTCACAGCAACCTTCACCTCCTGGGCTCAAGCAATCCTCCTGCCTCAGCCTCCTGCGTAGCTGGGAATACAAGCACGTGCCACCATGCCCGGCTAATTTTTTCTCTATATATTTTTAGTTGTCCAGCTGATTTCTTTGTATTTTTAGTAGAGACAGGGTCTCGCTCTTGCTTAGGCTGGTTTCGAACTTCTGACCTTGAGCAATCCGCCCGCTTTGGCCTCCCAGAGTGCTAGGATTACAGGCGTGAGCCCCAGGCCTGGCCCGGCTTTATTATTGTTGACCATTTTCCTGGAGCAAGCTCTTGTTTTTTTAAATACCTCTAAACCTGGGTGTAGCCTAGATTCTTAGACATGCTTCCAATAGTAATGAGCCTTGACTAACTCTTGCTCATTCTGGTAATCATTCTTGGCTAGCTAGGCTTTTCCTATGCATTAACAGTTTTCTTTATGATCATCAGTAATGCCTTTTACTTTATCCGAACCATTCAAAACATTTTTAGTATGGTCTTGACATTAAAAGCAAAATGGAGAAAATCTTATACCAAAGTCATACAAAGCTGCCCTCCCTGTGAATTTAGATGTATGTTAATAAGCCATGTTTTAGAGTCATTTTGTAAGCCTAGAACATTTTAATCTATTTTCATTCTGCTGTTTTCACAATTGTGAATGCTCTTCAGCCAAAGACCAGCAAGTGTAGTTGAACAAGTTGGATTTATTACTCCTTGCCACAAAGAACATAGGGAACCATGGGGTTTCTCAGTAAGAGGGTGTTAGAATCTATTGTAGAATTTGGATTTTGGATAATTTGGGAGAGAATCTAAAGAAGTGGGGGCTTGCTCTGGATTGGGTGCTGTCAGAAAGCAGAAGCAATGTTTTGATTGGGTTTCAATCTTACAGGGAGGGCAGACTAGAAAGAAGAAATAGCTGTCACTGATTTCATAAGAGAATGATGTTTTGTTGTTCGTGGGTTGTCCAATGACCTCCTTTTGTCTCACTTTGTCATGGTCTCAGAATGACTACATGTGATGTAGATGTTTAATGAGATTGTCCAACACGAGAACAAAATGGGTAAGCTATAAATGTCATATCAGTTTACAATAGCATTGAAGCTTAACTCTGAACATCAGATTAATTCTCAGAGATCTGAGGCTGCTTTTTTTTTTTTTTTTAATTTCCCAAAGCATTGAAATCCAACTAGCCTTTACTATTTAGGGCGGTCAGGATTAAGTAGCAGTGACATGCAGGTATAGATTGTAACAAGCTGCAGCTGACAGCAACAGTTGTTTTTACAAAAACAGTGCAATTGGGAATCATTTGGTGGCATTAAGTGAGTTTTCCTGCATTTATCTCTCTTAGGGATCCTAGGATATACCCCACTAAATTTAGTGTCTAGTTTTTAGTGCTTCAGGAGTTGTTTCTTTACATTTGGTAAGAGTCAACTGCTCATTTTCTGTGTGGTATTTGTTAATACAAAGCAGTGGCTATCAAAGAGATTTTAAAGATTTTGAAGACTTATCTATTAAATATAACAAACTATAGTAATGGTAGAATTCCTTATGAAATGTCATTTACATTAGGCAAAGAAAGAACCACGGTCTTTTTTTTTGTTTTTTTTTTTTGAGACAGAGTCTCACTGTGTTGCCCAGGCTAGAGTGAGTGCCGTGGCATCAGCCTAGCTCACAGCAACCTCGAACTCCTGGGCTCAGGGAATCCTCCTGCCTCCCAAGTAGCTGGGACTATAGGCATGTGCCACCATGCCCGGCTAATTTTTTCTATATATATATTAGTTGGCCAATTAATTTCTTTCTGTTTATAGTAGAGACGGGGTCTTGCTCTTGCTCAGGCTGCTTTCGAACTCCTGATCTGGAGCAATCCGCCCGCCTTGGCCTCCCAGAGTGCTAGGATTATAGGCGTGAGCCACCACGCCTGGCCACAACCACGTTTTTAATAGCTCTACTCTCCAGCTTAGTTATATGCATCAAAGATCACTGAATAGATCTTTGTGTTTATTCACTTATTCAGATAATTTCTGTGTCCTGCGATCCAGGAGAGGCACTGGATGTAGGGGATGGGGTTGGTCATTCCTATCTTCATGAACAGTGCAAGTGACTACTGGAGCCGTTTGGTTTTGAAGTATCACTGCGGATGTTTGTGTAAAACAGAGTCTTGCTCTGTCACCTCAGCTGCAGTGCAGTAGCATCATCATAGCTCGCTGCAACCTCAAACTCCTGGGCTCAAGCAATCATCCTGCCTCAGCCTCTAGAGTAGCTGGGACTACGGGTGTGTGCCACCATGCCTAGTTAATTTTTTTTCTATTTTTAGTAGAGTCTGGGTATTACTCTTGCTCAGGCTGGTCTGGAACTCCTGCCCTCAAGCAGTCCTCCCGCCTCGGTTTCCCAGAGTACTAAGATTACAGGTGTGAGCCACCGTGTCTGGTCCGGAGTATCATTTTTAATAGTATCTTAATTTTACATGACATATTCTAAAATTAACTGCATTATTAAATTATAGTATAGAGAATAATATTCCTATGACTAATGAGGTGATTTTTGTAGTTTTTGTGACTTTAAAAGTGGTAACTATTTTTAAAATCAGATATTTATTGAGCTCATGCAAATCTGGAGACATCTTTAAAACATGGAGGTCTTCCGAACAAAATTTGTCTTCTACTAAACTCCAAGATAAGCCTTTTCTGTTGTATATTCACCTTGAATAATATTGAGGTTATTCTCCTTAACACTGAATCCTTTTATAATTTGGTAAAAACTGAATTAGTTTTAAAACTAGAAAAGTTAGGTTTGTGTTAATAGTTAAGACTGAACCGTAAGTTTTTTTATTAAAAGTCTAGGGCACATTTGGGTAGTGCCACATGATTGGAGAATTCAAGATATCTTAGCTCCATTAGACAAGCAAGACACGTAGGTAGAACCAGCCTCTTGAAGTAGTACCACTAGTTCTGCCATTGGTGTATAGAATTTTCCCATAGAAATAAATAATGTCATCACGTTTGTCATTGAATCTTCATGCCTTTTATGATAGCTTTGAATGTTTACGAGAACCTTAAAAACTTAAAAAAGCTTTTAGATTGCAAAACCTTTCATATCTTGGTTCTTTCAGGAGTACAGTGGTAGCGTTAAAATATCTTTGATTTGGACCAAACAAGGCATGAAAACTTTTCAGAATAGGATTTTTCTCCTAAAAACTGTTCCACACAGAAATATTTGTTCATTTTAGGTTTTAAGAGACTTGACAGACTGCCTGCTGTGCTAAGAAAGCACTCATTTTAGGTGTTAAAAACTGATAATGAGCTATTTAGCTTTTTTTTTTTTCTTGAGACAGAGTCATGCTTTGTTGCCCAGGCTAGAGTGACCGTGGCGTTAGCCTAGCTCACAGCAACCTCAAACTCCTGGGCAATCCTACTGCTTCAGCCTCCTGAGTAGCTGGGACTATAGGCATGTGCCACCATGCCCAGCTAATTTTTTCTATATATATTAGTTGGCCAATTAATTTTTTTCTATTTATAGTAGAGACGGGGTCTTGACTTTGCTCAGGCTGGTTTCAAACTCCTGACCTTGAGCAATCTGCCCACCTGGGCCTCCCAGAGTGCTAGGATTACAGGCGTGAGCCACCACGCCTGGCCTCATTTAGCTTTTATTTACTAAATACAGTACATAATTTTGCATGGAGAAGGCATTAGGACATTCCACAGTTATCACAGATTTCAGGATTGGTAAGGACATGATTAACCCTTTGTGTCGGTGTCTAACTTATGCCACATAGATTGAGATGTGGCATAGATGCCATGAATCATCTTGGTATAATTTAACCACATAGATGTGTGGTATATTTTGGTTTTTGAAACTAAATCTGTTTCAGATTTCCACTTTTGTGATCCCCACAAAATTCATGGTTCTATTAATATCATCTACTCTAGTAAGTACATTTACTTCTTCTTTTAACTATTCACTTACCAAAAGGATTGATGGAGAATAGTACCAGTTTATTGTGTCTTTTCATAGTCAATGATGAGTGCAACTCTGTTTGTAATAAGTCTTCTTTTTTCAGTGAAAAGTGAGGGATAAAATCTCTTGTATGTTGGTACTTTTAATGATAGAAGAATATAGTATAGTTACTGTTTATGATTAAGGTAAAGGTACAGGGAAGAAGAAACTATTATATTGTTGAACCTCTTCTCTAGAAGCTCCAAAATTCTAGGTACAATCATAGTTTCTACTTGGGGCAATCTTCATTTTCCTCTGGGGAGCTTTAAATATTACTCATCTGAGAGTCAACAGGTCTAGCTTTGGGGCCTAGCTCTGCCACTGGGCAAGTCAGTCTTTCTCAGCTTGTGTTTCCTTGTCTGTAAAGTGGGGCTAATGATACCTACCTCACAGGGCTGTTGTGAGGGCTGCAGACAACAGAAAAAAACTCTCCCACAATTCAGGAGGAAGCAAATGTTGCTTAAGTCATATGTGTCAAGGAAAGATGCTTAAAGGCAAAGTGGGAATAAAGAAAACAGATATTTTAGTTAATTTGATTTAAGAGGAGGTTCGAATTGATTAGGAAAGGCATTAAAGGGTTTATTTAAGGAAGGAGATTATTGCATCAAGAGTTGAGATGGGAGATGATTATCCTGTTTTCAGTAGTTCTTAGGCTTTGAAGTGTCATTGATAAAATTGTATTGTAAGCCACATTTAAATAAATAACATTATATTGAAATGGAACTATGACTTATTTTTTAAAGCTTTATTTATATAAGCCCTCATACTTTACTTTCACTGTCATCTCAGAACCACAGGAGTGCCAGAAGGCAATCCTTCACTCCCAGCATTCCCCAGGTTCTCTTATTTGCCTTTGCTTCCTTGCTTACTTGTTTGATTTTTGAATGAATAATATATTTGATTCTTCCTGAGAACCACCATCTGCTTTTTTTGTAAATTTCAAAATATTAAGGGGGTACAGATGTTTTTGGTTACATGTATCAGTTTGTAATGCTTGATGGGCACTAAGTGTGCCCATCACCCAAATAGAGTTCATTGTACTTGTTAGGTTTTTGCCCCTCTCCACCTCTCCCCTCCACCACTTCTTTTCTGCTAAGTTTTACATTCTTCTGTGCACATGTGTGCTCACTGGTTAGTTCCAGTTTAATAGCAAGTGCATGTGATGTTTGTTTTTCCATTCTTGGGATACTTCACTTAGGATAATCCACCAGCTGCTGTTTTTGAGTTCTAATTAGATAAATTCATATTTGATAAGTGTAAGATATACTGAGTTATTCTATAGATTTATAGCAGAATATTTCCATTGCTGTGTTTTACTAGGTTTACAATATCTTGAAAAAATATAAAGGTCAAAAATGATATATCTTTGTGGTATGAGTTATTTATTTGGACATTTTTAATAGGCATTTTAAGTTGGATCAAAATCTATAACCAGCACTTTGGTTGTGTTGTAAGGCCTCATTTAATCTAATTTTCTTCAGTCTTTGATTTTCTTTGTTGCGGATTATAAAAATGAGTAGTGAAAGAAAGATCATTCTTTAAGCTTAGTTAAGGTTGTTCACTCTGCCACATTGCTTTGATTTTCTGTTCAGTCTTTCTGTCAGTTGGCAGAAGATGAGAAGTACCAACCAGAAACTGGGAACTTTGTGGTCCCACACATCCCAACATTACATTGATCCCACAGAGCACAGAGAGGCAGTTCTGCTGTAGATACCTGGTTAACGAGCATTCTGTCTCTGGGAAGCATCAATAGCACAATTAAATGATTTCTGTGTCCTTGACTGGCAAAAGAAACGTATAAGCCTTGGTCATACATTTACACTAATGTGTTCTTCAGAATACAACCACTGTACCAACTGAAGCCCACTGTCAGTATGTATTTTAAAGAAGTGTTCCCACTAGTTAAAATGGCTTTACTTTGATCCTTTTATATCTTGTCTGTGATGGGCAAGATGACAGTTGATGAATATAAAGGCAGGCTGACTGCATAACAGTTACTGGTTTATTTGGGGATCTCAACGTGCAACCTGGCTTCATCTTCAGCGCCATTCCGTAACCAACCAAGCCGAAGACAAAATGCAACACTGAGATGCATTTTTTCACCAGTTGTGCATGGCAACAGGTATATTCTATGTATGGCATTAGAAGTAAGAATTGGAGACAGTTGTAAGGTGGTTTCACACATTCACATTGTGCCATGTGGAAGGCTGAAATCTGTCCAGTGCAGCAGTTGGGGGAAGGGGGGGGAGAATGGAGGGGAGAAAAGGTAAGGAAAGATTTGAGTAGAATTAATGTAGAAGTTGTTTTTCTTGAGAATTTCCCACTTTTTACAAAGGTAATAAAAATTCATTAAAACTTCAAGCAATTAGAATTAAAAACTCAACATCTTCCCCTTCCCTTTCCCAGTCTCACATCCAGAGGTAAGCACTATTCTATTAATAGTTTGGTGTGTATCTTTCTAGAATTTCTATACATAAATAAAAAGATACTTTAAAACATTAAAGCAATACTATATGTAAGAGGATTATACTACATGTATTCTTTTGCTATTTGCTTTTCTCACTACACGATATATCATGGTCATTTTCCGTATCATCACTACCCTAGTCATTTTGACTGCATGTGTATACCATAATTTATTTAATATTTAACCATTCCCCATTAATAGGCATTTAGGATTTGCAAGAAGAGTTTGCTAAGACAGAGGTTGTTTGTTTTGTTTTGTTTTTGAGACAGAATCTCACTCTGTTGCCTGGGCTAGAGTGCTGTGGCATCAGCCTAGCTCACAGCAGCCTCCCAACTCCTGGGTGCAAGCAATCCTTCTGCCTAAGCCTCCCCAGTAGCTGGGACTACAGGCATGTGCCACCATGCCCAGCTAATTTTTTGTATATATATTTAGTTGGTCAATAATTTCTATTTTTAGTAGAGACGGGGTCTCGCTCTTACTCAGGCTGGTCTCGAGCTCCTGAGCTCAAACAATCCTCCTACCTTGGCCTCCTAGAGTGCTAGGATTTCAGGCATGAGCCACCATGCCCTGCCTAAGACTGTTTTGCATTAAGCTTCCTTGTACTTTTATATTTCTATGCACACATGTAAATTTCCCTTTAGGGTAGACTCCTGACAATAAACTGGATGAATCCGAGGGTATGAACACTTAAACTTTTGGAAGATGTCCTCACTGTTCAGAAGGTCATTAATGAGTTTAAGAAAGTTGTGTTGGCCGGGCGCGGTGGCTCACGCCTGTAATCCTAGCACTCTGGGAGGCTGAGGCGGGCGGATTGCTGAAGTTCGAGACCCCGTCTCTACTAAAAATAGAAAATTAATTGGCCAACTAATATATATAATATAGCTGGGCATGGTGGCACATGCCTGTAGTCCCAGCTACTTGGGAGGCTGAGGCAGGAGGATTGCCTGAGCCTAGGAGTTTGAGGTTGCTGTGAGCTAGGCTGATGCCATGGCACTCTAGCCCAGGCAAGAAAGTAAGACTCTGTCTCAAAAAAAAAAAAAAAAAACCCTAAAGAAAGTTGTTGTGGTCTTGCCAAACTCTGAAGATAATACAGGATAAACATTTTAGGAAATGTCCAGCATTTAAATTTTAACCTTATTATAAAAAATCATATGCACACATGGTAAAATCTTTCCACCGACACCATAGACTGATGGAAATCTTTGAAATACACAGATCTGTCATTACTTCTCTCCAGAGGTAATTTCTTAAAATTAATTTGTTTTTATTTAGTATCAGAATTTTAAATAATGTATTTCTTTGTATATTTGCCTGACACAGTGTCTTTTTACTTTCTGTCATGAAAGGTGAGAAATTTAGTGTAGTTATACCACCAGCCAGCCTTCTACCTCCTGTTTTTTTTTTTTTTTTTTTGAAACAGAGTCTCGCTTTGTTGCCCAGGCTAGAGTGAGTGCCTTGGCATCAGCCTAGCTCACAGCAACCTTAGACTCCTGGGCTCAGGTGATCCTCCTGCCTCAGCCTCCCAAGTAGCTGGAACTACAGGCATTCGCCACCATGCCCAGCTAATTTTTTCTATATATATTAGTTGGCCAATTAATTTCTTTCTATTTATAGTAGAGACGGGGGTCTTGCTCTTGGTCAGGCTGGTTTCGAACTCCTGACCTGGAGCAATCCGCCCACCTCGGCCTCCCAGAGTGCTAGGATTATAGGCGTGAGCCACTGTGCTGGGCCTACCTCCTGGTTTTTGTCTTAGTGAATTGTATTGTTTTGATTTTTTTTTTTTTTTTATGGCTTTAAATGTTCTTAAACCTTCATTTTTGGGGGCCCACCAACTTTAGGCAATATTCCTTGGCTCACCACTAAATTACAGAAGGAAATCTGTGCCCCTCAGCATTTTTTCATTTGTCTGCCTTTTATGTCTCTGTACTATACACAGTAAAGGCTTTTAAACCATTTTTATTGTGTTCTTCAGCTACAATTATTTTCTATTCTGTTCTATTTTAAAACTCTTAAAAATGAAAACAAAAAATAGCATTCCTACTATGAATTACATTTCTTCTATTGATCACAGAAATAAGTAATATAATCAAGCCTTAGAGAAGGAATGCTACCCTGTAATTATTATCTTCAGGAAAAAAAAAAAAATGATAATCTTGCGGCAGTTAAGAAAAGTTATTCTGCTTGAAGAATGTTTAAGATCAAGTAAGATTCTGTTTTCTTAAATCCATTGTCGTATGAACTGCTGAAAATAATGCCATAGTTTGCTTTTGTTTTACTTGAAATTTCTAATTTTTCTTAATATCACTAAAATCTTTATCATAGCAAATTTTTAGTAATTGAAGTTTGAATAAATTGATTTTGTTTTCATTTTTTAAGGCATCCTTTTAAGTCCACTCATTTTTTTTCAGTTGAATACATTTTCAAAAATTTTTCTCAGAAACAGAGTTTGGAAGGTAAATTTCAAAATTTCTTATGTCTGGAAAGGTCTTTAATTTGCCACTGAGCTTGATTCATAGCTCGGGTTATCAATTCTTGGTTTGAAATCCTCTTTGCTTAGAATTTTGAAGGCCTGCATTATCTTCTGTCAGTTTTGCTGATGAGAAAGATGTGATTCTGATTCCCATTATTTTGTGTGTATCCTGGTTTTCCTCTCTGGACGTTTTAAAAGTCATCTGATTTTCTTTGTGATCTTTTTTTTTTTTTTTTTACTGTGGGTTTAGGTGTAAATATTTTGAACTTCACTTTCTTTGCACACTTTAATCTGCAACCTCATCTTTATTCCATTCAAAGGTTTTTCTTCTAACTTTGATTATTATTTCCATTGTCTGTGCTTATTTTATGGAATTCTTAGAAGATGAACGTTGGGCCATTTGAAGCTATCTTGTATTACTTTTTCTTTCATATTTTATGTTTCTGTCCATAAAATAGATTTTAGTTTTTCTTTCAGAATACTAAATTAGTGTTCAGTCATGCCCAATCTGTTATTCAGCCTTTCTGATGGAATTTTTAGTTTTATCAACTCCATGTTTAATTTCCAAGAACCCCCATTGGCTCTCTGATCTTTTTCATCCTGGCCTGTTTTGTTTTTTGTCTGTTTTTTTTTTTTTTTTTTGATACAGAGTCTCACTTTGTTGCCCAGGCTAGAGTGAGTGCCGTGGCATCGGCCTAGCTCACAGCAACCTCAATCTCCTGGAGTCAAGCAATCCTACTGCCTCAGCCTCCCAAGTAGCTGGGACTACAGGCATGTGCCACCATGCCTAGCTAATTTTTTTTTCTATATATATTAGTTGGCCAATTCATTTCTTTCTATTTATAGTAGAGACGGGAGTCTTGCTCTTGCTGGTTTCGAACTCCTGACCTCAAGCAATCCCCCCCTTGGCCTTCCAGAGTGCTAGGATTAGAACTGTGAGCCACTGTGCCCCAGCCTGTTTTTTGTCTGTTTTTAATGAAATACCCCTAAAAACTTTTAGCATAGTAATTGAGGTGTTTATGTGTTGTTTGGTTTGATCTATTGTTCCTGTTTGTTTTTGCTAATGTCACTTAATCTGTTTCATTTTCCTGGTATTTCTCTCTTCCTGCTGTTTGATTTTTCTCAAATGTCAGGTGATCCTTTCCTGGCCAAATATTTGAATGGTGGTTTGTATTGGTTAGTAGAAGTCCTGCTTTTTTTTTTGGGTGTTGTTAAGTCCACTTACCTAAAAGGCTCCTTCCCTGGATGGGAGACCTCACGGTGGACTTGTGAGTGTGTTTGTGTGTCTGGGTGTCTGGGTAGTTAGGACCTCTTGGAGGAAACAGGCTACTGCCACAATTGCCAAAGTAAGTGGGCTGTGTTCTGAGATTGAGTGCTTAAGTTTATTCTGCTCTTTACCCTTTCTCTCTCCCTCTCCCTCCCCCTCCTCTTTCTCTTTCTCCTCTTCCTTCTTTCCATCATCAGGTTCATAGTGTGACATTTCCACAAACTTTGTGCTGCTTTACTCTCCGTCCTCAAACCCCACTCTACAGTTTCTTCCCAGACTTAATTTTGCTTTATTTACAAAGCAGTTGTCTCGATGTCGCTAAGGGCTGCTGTTCTACATAAACAGGGAGTCAGAAGAGGGACCACATGGACTAGTTGCCCTTTTATTGCCCTCATTACTTCATCAGAACCTTTGTCACTAGCTGTCTAGTGAGTTTAGAGTCCTTTTTAGGCCTGGTCGTTATAGCCTTCTGTGTGTTTTTGGTTTCATTTTTCTTTGCTCTGGTTCATTCATTCACCAGTCTGTGCTTATCTGTTATAGAGAATGCCCACATTTTGAAGTCTTTTCAAATTTTCCTACAATTCGTGGTCAAGTTATATCCGTCTCGAGAAAAAAATGCATCCTTTGCAATCCTTTGAAGTAATTTAGGAAGGGGCTGGCATACATCATTTCATTTAGTACTAAAATCATGATTTTATTTCAAGGTACAATTCCCTTTTCACATTAGTGACCTTGAAACAATTTCCCTTACCTCCCTCCTGTTATTCTCCCTACTTCCATCATTTCTACATTTCTTAGGAAATCTTACATATTAAATGTTTAATCATATATTTGAAGCTTAAAGTAATCCATGGTATTGGGGGATTTAGAGGTTAGTGATCAATTAAAATAACTGAGAGACATTTGAGCTAAACCTAGCATTTTTCCTGTAGGTTTTTCCCCCTAAAATGAGTTAATTTTAGTATTCTTTAAAAATAGAGAAAATGCAGAGAGATTCATCAGACCTTTACACTGTAAATAAAGAGTGATATCTTATCAGTGTTGGAGATAGCATTTTAGTCCAGTGGAATCAGTGATCCCAAGTATTGTCTGTCTCAGTCACTGAAAACATAGTTATGAAGGCAATGGCGGTCTGCCATTTTGAGCTTTCCATTTCTGAGAGAGAAATGCACTACATCAAGTCTGGTATTTGAGTTGGTTGTTGGTAATCAGAACTCTGTTGTTTTTTCAGGGGCTATTTGAAAACTGAAATTTGTCAGTCTTGTACAAAAGTTTCACTTTGGGGAAGTATTCTCAAATTGAGCCATTTTCTGCTTCCCCATATTCTGTCATAGTAGCAACAGTTTTCACTATATAACTAAGTCTGTATGAAAGTATCCGCATGGTCAACTTTTTCAGGGCTGAGATTGGATCAAAATGAAAGCTTTTATTCATTGACTATTCCAAATGTCTGCTAGGCATGGTGCTAAGTGCTGCAGGTATTTCATTTAATTCCTAAAACAACCCAATAATTGAGCAGAAATCTCGATTTTACATGTGACAATATTAAGGCTCTGCAAGGGTTAAGTAAATTACATAGGAACATAACTAGTAAGTGACATCTGAGGTTTAAACAGATCTGGTTTATTTTAAATTTTTTATTGTTAGCTATTACATAGCATATGAGCACTGAACAAAGTACCTATTTGAATTAAATTATATTTAATCTATCCTTTTCTTGATTCCAAATGCAACTGATTTGACACTGTACATATGCTCCTATTGGACGAAGCTAATTTCATCTCTTATTTATTCCCCTTTTTTTTTTTTTTTGAGACAGAGTCTCGCTTTGTTGCCCAGGCTAGAGTGAGTGCCGTGACATCAGCCTAGCTCACAGCAACCTCAAACTCCTGGGCTCAAGCGATCCTCCTGCCTCAGCCTCCCGAGTAGCTGGGACTACAGGCATGCGCCACCATGCCCGGCTAATTTTTATATATATATATATATTAGTTGGCCAATTAATTTCTTTCTATTTTTTTATAATAGAGACGGAGTCTCGCTCAGGATGGTTTTGAACTCCTGACCTTGAGCAATCAGCCCGCCTCGGCCTCCCAGAGTGCTAGGATTACAGGCGTGAGCCACCGCGCCGGCCTTATTCCCTTTTTTTTTTTTTTTTTTTAATAGAGATAAGGTTTGTGCTCTGTTGCCCAGGCTGGAGTGCAGTGGCGTGATCATAGCTCACTGCAACCTCGAACTCCTGGGCTCAGGCAATTCTCCTGCCTTAGCCTCCCAAATAGCTAGGACTACAGGTGTATAACACCATATGCTCTGCTTTTTAAAATTTTGTTTCTTGTAGAGGTGGGATCTTGCTGTGTTGCCTAGGCTGGTCTTGAACACCTGGACTCAAGCAGTCCTACCTTAGCTCTCAAAGTATTGGGATTACAGATGTGTGCCACCATGCCTGACCCATTTTGTTTTTTAAACAATGTATATAGATCTATTTTTTGCTCTCTGGGCTTTCTATCATTTATTCATTTATGCATTCAATAAAGAACAAGAAGATGGCAGATTTTAAACACTTCCACAAGGAAATACTGGTATTGTTTATGTTAAGTTTAATTTGAACTGGTTTGGATTTACCTAATAAGCATTACTTGGTTTTCACATTTCTGGAATTATAAGATTTTTTTTTTCTTAGATTTATGAGCAAACATTTTGAAGTTCTTATCTTTATTTTGTGCTTACACTTTTTTTTTTTTTTGAAACAGTCCTCACTCTGTTGCCCAGGCTGGAGTGCTGTGGCATCAGCCTAGCTCATAGCAACCTCAAACTTCTGGGCTCAAGCAATCCTTCTGCCTCAGCCTCCCAAGTAGCTGGGCCTATAGGCATGTACCACCATGCCTGGCTAATTTTTTCTATATATTTTTAGTTGGCTAATTAACTTATTTCTATTTATAGTAGACACGGGGCCTCACCCAGGCTGATTTCAAACTCCTGACCTCGAGCAATCTGCCCGCCTCAGCCTCACAGAGTGCTAGGATTACAGGTGTGAGCCACTGTACCCAGCTTGTGCTTACACTTATAACAAGACTTTGGCTAGGTAGAGAATTTTTTTTGTTTTTATTTTTCCCCACCTTAGCAATTCGAAGGTTTTGTTCCTGTCTTCTTGCGGCCAGTGTGTTGAGAAGTTTTATGGTATGTTGTGGAATGTCCCTCAGTTGGGATTTATCTGATTTTCTCATGATTAGACTTGAGGTTGTGGCTTTGGGGAAGGAAGATCACAGAGGTTAAGGGCCATTTTTCTCACATCTTGTCAAGGTTGTGTGCTATCTACATGACTTGATGTTGACCTTGCTCTGCTTGAGGTGGTGGTAGTCAGATTTCTCCCTTGTAAGACTAGTCTTTTTTCCTCCTTTTTCTTCCTATATTCTTTGGAGTGAAGTAATAGCACACAGCCCACACTTAAGTATATTCTTTGGAGTGAAGTAATAGCACACAGCCCACACTTAAGGGTTGGAGAGTAGTAACACTGCCTCTTCAAGATAGAATATTTGGAATTCTTATACATGAGAGATTTGATTCTTCTCCACTATTTATTGAATTATTTATATCAGTATGGACTAAATAGATAGTTATTTTATTAGATTTTTTTTTTTTTTAGACAGAGTCTCACTCTGTTGTACTGGGTAGAGTGCAGTGGTATCATCATAGCTCACTACAACCTCAAACTCCCGGGCTTAAGTGATCCTTTTGCCTCAGCCTCCCGAGTAGCTGGGACTACAGATATGGGTCATGATGCCTGGCTAATTTTTTTATTTTTAGTGGAGACGGGGTCTTGCTCTTGCTCAGGCTAGTCTCAAACTCCTGAACTCAAGCAGTCCTCCCCCTCAGTCTCCCAGAGTGCTGGGATTACAGTTGTCAGCCACTGCCCTCAGCCCCAGAATCTGTTTTTAATGTGATAGAAATTAATATAACCAGCTCCCAGTCGAGATTTTCAGTTATATTTTTGCTTTGAAATAATTGGAAATGGTGATAATTATCAAGATCCTATTGGAGGCCGGGCGTGGTGGCTCACGCGTGTAATCCCGCACTCTGGGAGGCTGAGGCGGGCAGATTGCTTGAGGTCAGGAGTTCAAAACCAGCCTGAGCAAGAGCGAGACCCTGTCTCTACTATAAATAGAAATTAATTGGCCAACTAATATATATAGAAAAAATTAGCTGGGCGTGGTGGCGCATGCCTGTAGTCCCAGCTACTTGGGAGGCTGAGGCAGGAGGACCACTTGAGGCTAGGAGTTTGAGGTTGCTGTGAGCTAGGCTGACGCCACGGTACTCATTCTAGTCTGGGCAGCAACAGAGACTCTTGTCTCAAAAAAAAAAAAAAAAAATAGATCCTATTGGAGCATATGTCGTCTCAGATTACTCGTGTATAGAAAAAAATCTTAGTAATAGCTTGAAATTATACAGTCACCTAGGGATCATGTTATTGGCACCCCCGGCAGTATTTTGGGGTTCACGTAACCTTGTTCTGGTAGAGGAACATTTTCGTCGCCGCCATTGTTACTTCCTGTTCTTCAAGAGGTGAGTAGCAGTAGGTGGTCAAGATTTTAGGGAGCCACATTTACCAAAAATGTGTGAATGTACCTAAGAAGATTATGTAGAATAACACAGATTCCAAGTACAGTTGATGCTGTGAGCAGCAATGATTACCATGGGGTTAATTATGTCTACTTTGACCAAGATTATTTGTTGCTTTTATGTTTCTAAATGTTCAGTTAAAAAATAAGTATTTTTAGTCTAGCCATCTGAAAGTGAACCAGTTCACCTTTTTACCTTGCTTTCAAAAGGGAGGCTTATCCTAGAAGAGCTCCGGAAGTATCATTGAAAACCCTTTGTGTTCCTTCTTGGTTCTGTTTTTTCGTTCCATATTTCAGATGTGGTTAAAGGCCTGTTTTTGTGCCCCTCCGCAGTCTCCTCTGTCCTCAGAGGTGTCCAGTCTCCTGAATTGACAGAAAACATAATAAGCTAGTGTTTCAGTCATGCCTTCTTTTCATTCTTGGACCGGGTTATCTGCTAGCACTAACTCTATTATTAATGAAGCATAGGTATTATTCTTTCTGGTAGTCTTGGTATTGCCAGACTCCCATCAATCTGATAAATGCTTTTTCTTTTTACATTTTTCTGGTTTTTCAAGTGATGACTATATACTTCTTTTCTTGACTACTCTGTATATTATTAATGAATTATAAATGTCTGCAGAAATGTTACTAGAGAACATTTGATTGTTGAATTATATACTCACAAACATGCACGCACATACCAGTCCACCCTTTCTTATGAAGGATTTTGCTGCTGCTTTCTTCATGTTTGGGGGACACCAGTATCTCCCATCTCAGACAAATGGCTCAAGTGCTTTATACTATTGGTGTTAACATCAAAGAATTGGAAGAATACGACAGCAGTAAGGTTGAAGAATATTTGGTTGTTGCATTCCTGTAAACATCTTTAATGAATACCTTCCAAAAGAGCCTTAAAAAAAAAGAAAAAGATTTAAATTTTAGAAAAGCCCACAAAGGGGAATTTGCCAGTTGGTACAAAGCAACACACTGCAAAATTGCTTCTTTCTGGTTATTATAACTGAAGAATATAGAGGATTGACACACATTCTTTACACCCTCAGGCAATGTTTTGGAAAAACATTGTAGATTTTCTAATTGTATCAATCACCTGATTTTCTCCATTTCATAATCCTCAAGGTTTTTCTCAATACAGTCTTTAAACTTGACTCAAATGGCAATTGTGCACTTCCCTGTTTGCACCCTTCCCCCATGTTATTGTATAATAGTTTAACAGCAGTCTGATGTATAAGTTTCCACAAAACTTATGCCTGTATGTTTTTATTTGACTAAAAAGTTATATATTTCATCATACATTTCATAAGATTTGTTCACTTTGATGCCAGAAATAATTAGTTACATGGCATTAATCTTATGAGTTGTATGCTTAATTTCAATTTCTTCCATGTGAATACATTGTTGGTACAAATCAGTAGAAATCGTTTTTCCTGCATATGCAAATTCAATGTGTGACTTAAGTAGAGATTCGCAAATTTATGGTACATCTACCTCATTACTCCTTATCCCATTTGAATTTGCAGTTTTTATGTTTGTATATTGGTTACTTTTCTGACACCGTACATTTCAAAATGTTATAACTTGAGAAAACACTTCTGTGCCACCACTCAGTCCTAATCAAATCCTTACATTTTGCCATACTTAGTTGTGAATTTTTAATAAAGAAGTACACATTACAGATACGGTTAGGTGGTCCTTTTGGTGCCCTTCCAAAGTCTTCTCCTCCTTCCCCAGAGGAATCCATCCTCCTGAATTGAGGTTCATCATTATTAGCCAACATAATTAGCTAGTGTTTCAAGTTTCCCATATCTGTCTTCTGATGGACTTGGAAGTGTTCTGAGAAAAGAAGACTAGTAATCAAATCCCCCCACAGATTTGTAATACGTATATATTACAAGGACTGAAGGCTTTCAAACATAGAAAGAAACTTATCCATTTTAAAATTCAGCCACGGAACCCCTCCACCTACCACCCATTCTGTGCTGTTGCTTGGAATATAATGTTGTAAAAACACTGCCTAGAGGTATACCCTTCCCAGAATTAACTTTCTGTTTAATTCTATAGTTTTTCATTAATGTAACTTTCTAGATTTGGATAACAAAGATGCTAATAGTAATCATTCTCAGTTGATGTTGACTTGGATCATGGTGAAAATAATTTTGCATAAAAGGAAGGTAAAATGCTAATAAACTGCATATTCATTGACTAGCGCACAAGTTACTTATGCTGTTTAATTTTTTAAATTCTTAAGTACTCTGATCTACTGAAGTGTCTGGCTGTGGATCATGGCTTCTCATACCCTTTGTCTTAAACTGATCTGTTCACATTTTATGTTATTGTGGCTAGAAGTAGCCTGAGTTTGTTGTTAATGTTTAACACATTTTCTTGAGTAACAGTTCTACTGTTAATATTGTACAAGATGGTACTTGAATTCTTTGTTTGCCTTTTTTCTTCCTGTATTAGAAAACCTTGGTGCCTTGTGGAAGTTATGTATGAAAGAAGTTTTTCTTAAGATTTGTTCATAAAATGGCCTGATCCAGGAATAATAAAATGGGAAAATGGATACTATTTCTGACCTTCTAATAAAACTCATTGTATATTGGTTTTCAGACTGTTCACCAAGCCTTGGGATCCTATGCACTGTCTTAAGGCAGAGCTATATACCTGTGTGGGATGACAGGTTCCTTAGGATCCTAGAGGCTGTCCTCAGATGAGGTGGAGGAGGGATGAAGTCCTGAGAAAAATGCCCAGGAGCACAAAGTTTACATCCAATTTCACAAAAACAAAACAAAACAAAAACACCTTCTTCCCTTACTGGTTTTAGCCTTCACTACGCTAGTCTTCACTGCACTACACTTTACGGTTTGGGGATAGGAAATTATGAACAGAAAATGCTCCACTATCCACAAAAGTAAGTCTAGAATATCTTTTTAAGTTTAGGGTTTATTAAGGAGTCTCTGCATCGCTTTTCTAGAATCTCTTCTATTTTTAACACATTGAGCATTTTTTCATCACTTAGGAAAATTATCTTGTTTGCATTCTGCACCTTGCTATTTCAAGTGTGATTATGTAGCATATTCTTAAAGTGGGGAGGGATTTTTCTGTTTTTATTTTGTGGAGAAAGGTCTCTAAAACCGTATTAGTTTCTTTTTTTTTTAGCTTAATTTCGATCTTGATTCAAAAAACTTTTTTATTCTAAGTATTCATTTTCTTAAAAAGTTATTGTTCCAGCACTATGTAATCCTACAAATACTCCCCCAGTGTTTAGTCTCGTTTTGTTTGGTGATCACGTATTTCAGAGGTTGAGCGCCTATAGTAGGAGCCCAATAGATGTTGGTATCATGCACACTTATTTTGAAGTAGTGAATGAGTGGAAGAGTACATGAATGTGTGAAAGAATGATCAAATGGAAAAAAATGAAGTCATTTACTTCCTGTTTGGTATAAATTTTAATGCATTATTAATGGTTGCTTTCTGCAAATAATTATTATGAAATAATAAGTTGAACATTATTTCTGGCATATTAAACACAAGTTAATTCACAAAGCGATGTTATCTGCATCTAAGAGATGCTAATTCAGTCACTATTCATTTAGCTAGGCTCCTGAGAGAATATTTAGCAAGATAATTTAGCAAGCTAAGAAATGATTCAGAATTCATTGCCATCAAGGCTTCACCTCTAAAAAATAACTCTATTATGGATAGGTTAATTTGGAATTTATTTCGGTGGAATTAGGTTGCTATATTCCTTTATTCTTAACAAGACTCTGGTCTTCAGAATTGATCTAATTACTTATTAGATAGTTAGAAGTAATTGTTATGTATTTAATTTTAGATTTTTTTTCCCTAAATTATTTTCTTGTATAGTTCTGAGATATGGAAAGGAGTACAGAAGTTGTCGCATACAAGCTCCTCAGTTGAGAAAATGAAAGTTGATTCATGATTGAAACCAAGCAAAAGGAACTATTCTGCCACTTCAGTTGGATATTTAGTGAGATGAAGAGAGGATTGGATCAGGAGGAGGAAAGTCTGGGCCATCTTCCCCCACTACTTACACCATTTAGGCTTCAGTGTTCTCATCTGTAAAAAATAGGGCTGGATAATTTTGCAGTCTTCCCTATCTCTAGTGTTATTTAAATTTTTTAAACATAATTTTTTGTTGTTGCTGTTAATTGTGCAACTGAGATAATGAATAAAAATAATATGATTATGGAAATTTAAAGAAAAACTTTAAGGCCAATTATCCAATAGGACCTTTTGTGATGATGGAAATGTTCTGTATCAGTCCTGTCCAATATGGTAGCCACTAGTCACATGTGACTATTGAGCACTTGAAATGTTAATATGACTGAAGAACTAAAATTTTAACTTTAACAAATTTAAGTAGCCACATGTTCGGGTTAAATTCTTAAGTATTTGTGTTCAAAGGGAATTCCACACACAGATTTGTGACAGTCTTTAATTTACAACTGGAATATCTTAATTTTAGAATTTTAAAGTTGCATGTCCTAGTCTCACTATTGATATCTTCAAGCATATTCTGTGTTTCCAGTTGTAGTCAAGTAGGATAAGATGCTTTGACCTTTCCCAGTGATTCTGGACTCTACTTGGTCACCATGTGCCTATGTCACTGGCTTCTTGAAAGCTCTGCCATCCTACTGAGGATTGTGTGTGTCCACCGCAGTCTACTTCTAGACTTCTGTCAGTCCCCTGTGGGGCCGTACTTTGTGCCTGTGATAGGCTTTGTAGTGTCTTGAGCAGGGCTGATGTTGTCCAGACATTTATCTTCACTTTTTAGGGGCTTGATTTTGAGAAGTATAATTAAATGCTACTTTAAAAAAGGTTTCTGTTAGCAAGAAAATTTTAGTCTTAAAAACTTTAGCCATTAGCAATATGTTTTTAGTATGACAACATCTAGTCACTGGGCTATAAAAACTTACCACCTGAATTTTCCATTAAGTCTGTATTAACTGCTTCAGCATTACAAATACTACATTCTTGGAATTTCCATGTTTGAGAATCACAAAGATCTTTGAATAATAGTATCCCGAAATTCTACACCTTCAGATATGAATGATCAAATTTAGTGTAGAGGTATTCTTTAGGGATAATGTTGGAAATTAATAAGTTGTGTGTTTAGTACTTAACTATTTTTCTATGAAATAATGATTTATATAAGATAAAGTTTTTATATATGGCTTGCCAATTCACAAAACCCATAATATCCTTGAAACTTAATTCCACTGTGCTGTGTCTGAGAGTATCAATGACAAGCTGCACCCCTGCTGAGGATCTCGAGCACGTCTTCCTGGGACCACCGTGCTAGTTAGTTCTGTGCTGGCAAATGAAGGCACTAATTGATATCAGTCGTTCCCTTGAGTTTTGAATAAAGGGAAACAAAAAGCAGTTGTTATTAAATACAGTAATAAAAACACATGTTAAGAAACTTCTCTGGGAGGCTGAGGTGGGCGGATTGCTCGAGGTCAGGAGTTCGAAAACAGCCTGAGCGAGACCCCATCTCTACTAAAAATAGAAATTATTGACCAACTAAATATATATACAAAAAATTCGCTGGGCATGGTGGCACATGCCTGTAGTCCCAGCTACTCGGGAGGCTGAGGCAGGAGGATGGCTTGGGCCCAGGAGTTTGAGGTTGCTGTGAGCTAGGCTGACGCCATAGCACTCACTCTAGCCTGGGCAACAAAGTGAGACTCTGTCTCAAAAAAAAAAATAGAAACTTCAAGGACTATAGAAGAATAAATACTGCCTTATTCCCATACCATTTCTTCCTGAGCAATTACTAGCTTAAATTTTCTTTTATACACGTGGAACCATATTATACCTTGCTTTTTCTGCCTATATATTTTTAAAAGGCTTATTGAGGTATGATTTACATAAAGTTGCAGTCATCCTTTTAAGGTGTACAATTGCATGAATTTTGACAAATATATACACAGTAACCAAGATAGAGAACATTTCCAACACCCCAAAAAAGTCCCTCATTCTCCCTCAGTTTTAACAGCTGTATTGTATTCAATTATATGGATTTACCTTAATTTTCCTGAATAACACCTCATTGATTCACATTTAGGTTGTATCCAGGTCTTGGCAGTGTAAACTAGGTGCAGTAAATATCTTTGTACATAAAATCTTGGTATGCTTTTGCAATCATAGGGTAAAATTCCAAGCAGAGGATTTATAGGATCAAAGGCTGTGTGCCTTTAAGATTGTTATAGCTACAACCACATGGCCTCCCCCAAAAGTTGCATTCATTTACTTATCATTCAATTACAAATGAGAGTGCCTCTTTCTCTCTCTTAGGAACATTGGGTGTCAGCAAATTTAACGTTTGCTAATTTGATAGGTAAAACATTGCCTAGCAAAATAACTTGGATTTAATGGTATTTTTTCATATTATAAAGCATACTATAAAAAGTATACACATACAATCTAACCTATATTATTCTTAAAACTACAATATCACACTAGAGGAAATGTGAACAGAAAAACTTCATCTTTGTTTCCACAATCCCAGGATAATGTTCATTTCCTGCTTACCCATATTCGCACACATTTTTTGTAATCATTCTTATATGTATAGTTTGCGTGTTTTGTTTGCTTTTTGGTACACGTTATTTCACAAGCTTTTTTCTTTGTTTCCAAAATTTTCATTTTGAAGTTGTATGATTTTTCTACTTTTGGGATATGGCAAAATTCATTCAATCATTCCACCTCTAAAATTTGTTTACAGTTTTTCACTATTATGAACAAGGCTTCAAGGACTATCTTTTACATATAAAAGTTTTTTAAAATTGCCTTAAATCATTTTCTTAGGATAAATTTCTATTAGTCATATTCTTCTGGGTCTAAATGTATAAACACTGACAAGAGAGGGTAGAATTTTACCATTTGAAATAGTTTTTGTCGCTTTAGTGGAAATTCAGTAATTTTTTCTCCCTAAAGAAGGAAGCAATTGCATATCAATTTTCTTCTGTGCCCACTTAATCTATTTTTCTTCTTTTTCACTTTTTAAAAAACTTATAAGAATGATGAATGCTGCTTGTAAAGATTTCACACCCAGTTTCTAGAGGAAATCTGTTACTTAGTAAATTTTTAAAAATTGAATTTTTTTCTCAGTAGATCATTCATGTGTTTCAAACTATATACAATGAAAAGTCTTCTTACCCTTGTCCCCTCAGCTACCTAGTTTCGCTTCTTGGAGGCGGTTAATATTATCAGATTTTTATGTTTCCTTTCAGGCATGTTTAATGCATTTTTGAGCAAATATATGTGTGCACAGTGTGTGTGTGTATATATGTGTCCCTTTTCAAGCTACATATGTTAGATGCTGCACATACATTTTTTTTGTAACATTTTCTTAGGTAACTTTTATATATTTGTGTTTAATTTTTTAAAAGTAGATAATACATGCACATGGTTTAAAAGTAAAATAATGTAAAGCCTAAAAAGTGTCTCTGTCCCAATTCTCTGTTTAGTACCATCCTTCGGTGAGTCTTTATGTACATAGACGAATACAGGAAGTTATATATTCTTGGTTTTTCCCCCTCTGGTACTCTTAAACTGACCTTTTCTTATCTAAAAAGGTCAGTCCTTATAAGCAGAGGCTCTGGGGCCAGCTCCTTGCATGCAGATCTCTCTTCTGCCACACTGCAATGGTGTGATCCTGAACAAGTTCTTTAACTTGTGCTTTATAATTTTCATATGTAAAATGATGAGTTGGTATACATACTTTGCTTAGAATAGTGCTGTATATATGTTTTTGCTAGCATCATTACTTTTATTGAGAATAACCAACAAAATAAAATCCAGCAATTAATACCAGTTTGATTTATATTTGTTATGTATATGGATATGGGTAAATTTCATGGGATTCCTCACTGCTTGAATTTTACTTAAATAAATTTTAGAGAACTTCAGAAAACAAGCTGAAGTATATTTTGTTGATCCTTCTTTATGGGTTGATAGTTTTTTACTTTTCATATACTTCTTTAAAATAAGCAAATATATTTTAAAACTAATCAGAAATACTTTCTCTGTCTATTAGAAGTATACCCAAGAAGTTGAGGGTAGAGATGGCTCCTAAGAATATGAACTGTTTTGCATAGTGCATTATAATTTAAAGCTACTCTTATGCATTTTCCATAAACTCAAATTTGATTGGTTATAATTCATACATAGCTACACATAAATTTATTTTTAGGTGACAGTGGCCTGAAGTTTTTAAATTCCTTGGCCACATCTATTTAGGGTCAATTCATTAATTAAAGTTTCTTAAGGCAGGCAAGGGGCTAAAGGGACTGAAATGTATTTATATTTCACTTGTTCCATCTTCAGTTATTTTTCTTTTTTCTCTTCTCTCCTCTCCTCTCCTCTCTCCTCTCTCCTCTCTCTTGTCTCTTGTCTTCTTTTCTTTTTTTTTTTTTTTTTTTGAGACAATGTCTTTCTCTGTTGCCCATGCTAGAAAACCAGTGGCATCATTATAGCTCACAGCAACCTCAAACTCCTGGGCTTAAGCAATCCTCCTGCCTCAGCCTCCCCAGTAGCTGAGACTACAGGTGCACACCACCATGACCAGCTAATTTTTTCTATTTTTAGTAGAGACGGGGTCTCGCTCTTGCTCAGGCTAGTCTCGAACTCCTGACCTCAAGCAATCCTCTCTCCTCAGCCTCCCAGAGTGCTAGGATTACAGATATGAGCCACCATGCCTGGCCTTCAGTTAATTTTCTTAATAAAAGACAAAGCAACAGCAAAACCTCACTTCCCCTTTCCCATTCTCAGATCCCAGTTACAAAATATGTTTGCTGTAGAAAATAGAAAAACATAGAAAAATGTGGAGAAAGAAGAATCACCTTAGTACCCTCCCCCCTCAGCTTAGTATTTCTGATAACAGTTTGGTATCTCGACTTCTTGGTTTTTTTGCTGTAGTTAGATATGCTCACACAGTCACTCATGTTATTGATTTGTTTGCCTTTTACAGTGATGGTACATACTAATTGATGTATTTTTTTGATTTTATTTAATTAATTTTTTAAAGTTTTTATTTTATCTTTTTACTTTTTTTTCTTTAGTAGAGATGGGGGTCTTGCTTTTGCTCAGGCTGGTCTCGAACTCCTGACCTCAAGTGATCTTCCCACCTTGGTAGGATTGCAGTCGTGAGCCACAGCACCCAGCCCAAATTGTTGTATTTTTTAAAAATAAACTTAGTATACGAGGCACTTTAATCGTGTCATTAAATCATTTATGGATCATTTATAATAGGTACAGCATATTTCTTTGAGTACATATGCTACATTGTAATTTGTAATATATTTGTGTCTTATTCAGAGGCATTCCTTAAAAATAGTAAATTGCATCAGTAAATATCCTTGCAGACAAATCTTTTTAGACACCCATTATTTCCTTATGATACAATCTGGGACATGAGAGTATTGGGTGATGGGAGACACACTTTTCATGCTTTTGGTACATACTGCCAAACTTTCTCTGGAGAATTGTTACCTCCTACATGCTTGCCAGCGTGGGGTATTGTGTTGGGATAAGCTCACACCCGTTTGAGATGCGAATCTCTCCCCTTCTGAACTGTGCAAATCACTTCCAATGCTTCTGCACCGTTTCTTCCTTCTCTCCTTTTGTCTGTGTTTTCTGTGTCCTTTCTTTTCCCACCTCGGAATTCCACAGAAGCTGGATGTGATCCAGGTTAGAGGACGAAGCTGCTTCAGATGCTCTGCCTCTTCGCCTGTTTCTCGGTGCATTTGCTATATAAAGTATTTGATTCTGGGGACTTCGCACAGCACCAGTTTTTCAAAAATCATACCTATTTCGGTTTTGTGAATTTTGATTTTCATATTTGTGATTTTTCATAGTTAATGTATTACATTTGCGAAGCAACCTCATGCCTTAACGTAGTGGTTGAGTAAACTAACCATCTCTGGAATGCTGCTGACCAGGTTGAGATGCCTGATCTTGTTGTTGGCTAGCTGTGGAATCTAGGATATGTTATTTAATCCCTCCAGTCCTTCTGTTTCTTCACTTGTAAAATGGGATAATGCTGATACTTTACTCAGGATTTTGTGAGGATTTAAAAAGGTGATTCTTATAAATACTCAGTACACTTCCTAATATATACTAAGCACTCAATAGGGTAGATTTTATTATGATCTCATCTGATTATCACAACGTGTGAATTAAGCAGGTATTGTTTTTCTCCTGCTTTTGAGTAAACAAGAATGGAAAGCTGGAACACTTTTCCTATCTTCATATCTAGAAGGTAGTGGTGTTTAAACCTGAAATTAGGACTTTTGATCTATAAGAACTACCTCAAAGTGGGAAAACCAAAGTCAGTGACAGGGATTGTGCCTAATTAGGATAATTGGGAACAGCATGAAAAATTTAAAAAGCTTTATTACAGGCACTTGATAGGTATAGCTTCCAAAAAGCCTTGACCGACCTACCAGCAAGTAGGAGAGAAGATGTGCTTAGTTCCAGGAGAAAAGGACAGGTTCCTGTGTGTTCTGGCATAGGAGGAGAGGATTCTGTATCCCAAAGACTTCAAGACACAGAAGCCAAAGAGTGTGTTTTTAAAAGTTTAACTTAACACTGAGATCAAAACATCTAATAGGTTTCTCTACTTTGTTTTAAATTGCTTTAAATGCATATGACTGATTAGATTTTTATCCCAACTTGTTTCCGACAGGGCATGGTGCTGATGTGAAATGTGTAGACTGGCATCCTACCAAAGGGTTAGTTGTTTCAGGAAGTAAAGATAGTCAACAGCCAATCAAGTTCTGGGATCCCAAGACTGGGCAGAGTCTTGCAACACTGTAAGTGATAGGAACCCACCTTGGTCCCTAAACAAAGGGGAACAAAGCTGTCTGTGGTCTTTAATTTTTAGCTTTCTCTTCTTATGCTGAAAAAATAGTTTAGACAACAGATGGACTTGAATCTATAGACTTATTAATTAAATATGATTTGTTTCTAAATTCCTAATAAAATAAGGCTTGATTTTTGTTCTGCCACATAGACAAGGGTTATCACAAGGGGTGGGGGGAAGGAGGAAGAGGAGGAGGAGGAGGTGGTGGTTATTACTGTTCTAAGCTTACTGTCTCTCCTCATCAGAATACCTTTTGGCACTGTGTGGAGTTCACCGGTGTGTCCCTTACTGTTAGATACAGCCCAGCCTTCTGCATCTCACTACATCTATTTGTTGAAGAGGTTTTCCCTCCATTTTTGAACCAGTTCTCATTTTTTGTTTGACACGCTAGTTACTTAGGATGCAGCTACATAATATAGTTTTCTCTTTGAATTATTTGTAAACATTCACAGTTATATGAATATGTTAACTTTTTTTGACCTAGCAGCTGTATCGTGGTACTTTTGATTGGGAAGTGAACCATATTGGGGGCGAATTGGTTGGAGCAAGGACGCCTTGTTGCACAACTCCAATGGCCACAAGCAATGTAGAATGCCTTGTCAGTGGTGTCCCTTGGAGATGTGCAGTGTGCAGGCTTTGGGTTGTTGCATTGTCTTTAGTTCAAATTGATCCCCAACCTATGCGGTGCTTATTTTTATGCTTTGTCTTAATGAGAGAAATTTCATTGAATTTTTAAAATTTAATGAGCTTTATTGAATATTAACTTATGTGTTCAAGTTGTTCACCTGCTCAGAGATAAACTTTTCTGTCCAGTTTAAGCTCTGCTATTTTAACTGGTTCATGAGGGATACACTTATGTAGTGGACATTTATTTCTGTCATTGACCTGTTTCTTTCAAGTATACTTTTAGCTATGGTCTTGAAATCTTCCATGCTTTATTATTTCTAGGCCAAACCTCTTGCCATCTTGATTGATGTTCTTTCCAACAAAAATGGCCATTATATTGATTTATACTTGTTTTGAATTCTGAAAGATTATTTTCTTGGTGCTTTGTTTCTAGTCATGCTCATAAAAACACAGTAATGGAGGTAAAATTAAATCTCAATGGCAATTGGCTACTCACAGCATCACGTGACCACCTTTGTAAACTTTTTGACATCCGAAACCTGAAAGAGGAGCTTCAAGTCTTCCGAGGTCATAAGAAAGAAGCCACAGGTCAGCAGCTGTGATGTGTTCCCTGCCCTGATGACTGTTGCCTGTAGTATTCTCAGATCCTAATTGTTTTGCTTTTTCCCATGTTTTTGTTTTACAGCTGTGGCCTGGCATCCTGTTCATGAAGGGCTTTTTGCCAGTGGAGGGTCTGATGGTTCTTTGTTATTCTGGCATGTTGGGTATGTAAGATTTATTACGTAACAAAGTAGTGCATTTTTATGAAGAGAGGACCTGAATGTGTGCGAACATGATGAAGTTGTGATTTTGTTGTTGTTGTTGTTCATGTGTTCTGTGTCAGAGACTGCCTGCAGTTTTCAATTCCGTAAATCTAGCTTGGAATAGAAAAGTCATCTCTATTTGTGGACGCAGAAGTCATTAAGGGAAAATAAAATAGATTTCCTGGTTTCTTATTGGTAAAATAATGCTTGAGGCATCTTCCTCTCTGAAGTGCTCTTTGGGTGAAAGAATAAATTTCTGATCACAAACCAGTACCCCTCTGAAACATGTGTAACGGACCAGATTCAAAGGAACAGGCTTTGGTGGTTTTGTTTTAAGGCTAAAAGAAAATGTCTTTTTTTTTTTTTTTTTTTTTTTTTTTTAATAACTTTTGTGAGAAAGTCTTCTTTCTTTGGTGCTGTTGCAGGGTAGAGAAGGAAGTGGGTGGGATGGAGATGGCCCACGAAGGAATGATCTGGAGTCTGGCGTGGCACCCTCTTGGACATATTCTCTGCTCAGGCTCAAATGACCATACTAGGTAAGCTTTGTATTGAAAAGAGCAAAGAATTACTGTACTCATGAAGCAGGGGGAAATAAATATTATATACATTTATTCTTATTTATTGTTGTATTAATTTATATTCCAACTTATTCTTAGAAGCATAAGTGGTTTTACAAATACTTATATTGCAATAAGGAGATTGGATATTGAATATGACTTTGGTTATTTGAAATTTTGCTTTACCTTTTGATTTAAAAAAACCTTTTCACATTTTTAAGTTTTAGAGAAAGGCATTGAAAAATTTATTGTGTTTACCAAGGGGCTGCTTAATTCTAGTAAATGCCAGTGCCCAGAAAAACACTAAAACCATGCTCTCCTACTCCTCAAATTACTTTGACAGCAAATTCTGGACTCGAAACCGACCAGGTGATAAAATGCGAGATCGATATAATCTAAACCTTTTACCTGGAATGTCTGAAGATGGAGTAGAATATGGTGAGACTCTTGTACATTTGTCCTTTGAAATCTGATATTCTGTTATAGAAGTGTTAGGTGTTGGGGAGATTATACAAAACTAATTTTTATCTTATAGCTTATTAATTTATAAATCACCAGTGATGGGATTGATGTTTATAAAGCATTAACTTTATTGGCCACTACTTTTAGAAACTCTTCGTTAACAATGGATGTGTTACTATTTATAGATGACCTTGAACCTAATAGCCTGGCGGTGATTCCAGGCATGGGAATACCTGAACAGCTAAAATTAGCTATGGAACAAGAGCAGATGGGTAAGAGAAGTTACAGATACATATTTTTTCTTTCATAACATTTTTCTAGACATGTTTATTATCTTCCTGATACGTTATATTGAAACGCTATAATGATTTATGTTCACAAATGTTGATAAAAGTGATATAAACAGCATAGTATCTAAAATCTTTTCCAAAAATGTATCCATTGATCCAGTGGCCAGTTCTTTTTAATTTAAAAGGGAAACTACTTTTCTTTATAGGAAAAGATGAATCAAATGAAATTGAAATGACAATTCCAGGTTTAGATTGGGGAATGGAGGAGGTGATGCAAAAGGATCAGAAAAAAGTACCTCAGAAGAAAGTTCCTTATGCAAAACCTATTCCTGCGCAGTTCCAGCAGGTAGGTCACTAAAAGTGACTCCACTTCATTTAGGCACTTAGTGATTATTCTTGGGTAGTTTAATTGATGTTTTTCTTAGATTATCTTATCTTTTGAAAGTATTTCTATACTATATATTCTTTTCTGGAGCATTCTTTATATATTTTATACATTTTGAGGCATAGGTCTCATCTACTGCTTGCAGTTATATTGAATTTGTCATGAATCTTCTTTTATCTTCACCTGCTTACTATCATCAAACCTATTAGAGAAAGGAGAAGACACAGGCATGGAGCAGAGAGAGTGTATTGACTCTCTCCTCCATTGTTTGTCTATCTTCTGCTTTATATGTCTTTCAACACAAAGTGCATGTGCCCTTTTAGAGAGACTGGCAAGTTTTGCATTCTTAATAACATGCAATATCAGTCAGCTTTTACTACCTTAACAATTTATAACTATTAATTGCCTGCCTAACTCCATTCCCATGTCACTAAGAATTAGTATTAGAAATAAATACAGTTCACTAGGTTGGATTGAACAGATGACATTATAGAATGGTTATGTCATTCTGTCATTGTCATTTTTATCCTAAGGTATATTTTAACATTTTCTTCTTTCCTGAGGCTTGGATGCAAAATAAAGTTCCAATTCCTGCTCCAAACGAGGTGCTCAATGACAGAAAAGAAGACATTAAATTGGAAGAGAAGAAAAAAACACAAGCAGAAATTGAGCAAGAAATGGCCACATTACAGTATACTAACCCACAACTTCTGGAGGTATATGAAGCTCTGTAGGGGGATTCAAGATGATCTGAAAAAGTAGTGATAACATTTTTATTGATGTGCTCTTAAGGAAAAGGGAAGGGACTCAGATGGGGCTGATGGGCACCTCCATTTCTTGGTGCTGCGTTAGGAGACTAGTTTCTAAAAGAGTCCTGTTTCTTAAGACTTTTAAAACCAGATCAGTGGGGCAGTGAGTACACCGAAGTTAAATATACTTCTTAATAGAAAAGGTAAAGCCAACATAATTTTAATTTGAATTCACCTATTTATCCACAGATAAAAGAAGTTTTGTTTTTTTGTCAGTTCATAGAGCAGGTGGCTTGTTCTTATTTTTCTCACCTACAATAGGTACCAAGAATGACAAAATACTGGTAAATTGGCCGGGCGTGGTGGCTCACACCTATAATCCTAGCACTCTGGGAGGCCGAGGCGGGTGGATTGCTCGAGGTCAGGAGTTCGAAACCAGCCTGAGTGAGACCCGGGCTCTACTAAAAATAGAAATTAATTGACCAACTAAAAATATATATACAAAAAGTCAGCCAGGCATGGTGGCACATGCCTGTAGTCCCAGCTACTTGGGAGGCCGAGGCAGGAGGATCGCTTGAGCCCAGGAGATTGAGGTTGCTGTGAGCTACGATGCCACAGCACTCACTCTAGCCTGGGCAACAAAGTGAGATTCTGTCTTAATAAAAAAAACAAAATACTGGTAAATTATGGGGCTTTCCCCGATCAAGATGGATATAAATATTCCTGACTGCTGTGTCCCAGCACCTAAAAAGAAATAGTCTAAAGGGAATCTGGAGCCTCAGTGCCATGAAATTGTGAGTGCTCACAGTGTTTGAGTGTTAAATAGACTCAAATTACATGGGAGCATTAAGAGATTGAGCAGTTTTTATGTTTATTTTGAGACTCTCTTAGCAGAATACGTGATGATAATATTGTCATCTTCAAGGGCTCTGACTTATTCATTCAGCATGCTTTTTTCTTTCCTTCTTTCTTTACTTCCAGCAACTCAAAATTGAAAGACTTGCACAGAAACAGGCTGAGCAAATTCAGCCTCCTCCCTCATCTGGCACCCCTCTCCTTGGACCCCAGCCCTTTCCAGGACAAGGGCCAATGTCTCAGATTCCTCAAGGTTTTCAACAACCGCATCCATCTCAACAGATGCCAATGAACATGGCTCAAATGGGGCCTCCAGGTCCACAGGGACAGTTTAGGCCCCCTGGACCCCAGGGACAAATGGGACCACAAGGTCCTCCACTGCATCAGGGAGGTGGGGGACCACAAGGATTCATGGGACCACAAGGACCCCAGGGCCCACCCCAGGGGTTGCCACGACCTCAGGACATGCATGGGCCCCAGGGAATGCAGAGGCATCCTGGACCTCATGGCCCTTTGGGACCTCAAGGGCCTCCTGGACCACAGGGTAGTTCTGGTCCTCAAGGTCATATGGGTCCTCAGGGTCCACCTGGCCCACAGGGTCACATAGGCCCCCAAGGTCCACCTGGTCCCCAGGGTCACTTGGGCCCACAGGGGCCTCCTGGTACTCAAGGTATGCAAGGACCACCTGGTCCCAGAGGAATGCAAGGACCTCCTCATCCTCATGGGATACAAGGTGGGCCAGGGTCTCAAGGGATCCAAGGTCCTGTGTCTCAGGGACCTCTGATGGGATTGAATCCAAGAGGAATGCAGGGGCCTCCAGGCCCCCGAGAGAATCAGGGTCCTGCTCCCCAAGGGATGATGATGGGCCATCCACCTCAAGAGATGAGAGGACCTCACCCTCCAAGTGGACTACTGGGACACGGCCCTCAGGAAATGCGAGGTCCTCAGGAGATGCGGAGCATGCAGGGGCCTCCACCTCAAGGATCAATGCTGGGCCCTCCCCAGGAATTGCGAGGGCCTCCAGGTTCGCAAGGTCAGCAGGGGCCACCCCAGGGCTCTTTAGGACCTCCACCCCAGGGTGGCATGCAAGGGCCCCCTGGACCTCAGGGACAGCAGAACCCAGCAAGAGGGCCACATCCATCTCAAGGACCGATACCATTCCAGCAGCAGAAAACACCTTTGCTAGGTGATGGGCCCCGGGCCCCCTTCAACCAGGTATTATTTATTTCCAACTTATAGGCATTAACACATTGGGAAAATACACTATATACTAAAGTGGTACTGCTAAGGATTATGAAAAGCAGCCACAGTTGGGTATTAATGTTTCTTGAGTAGCAATGGTGGTTTAATTCATTTTGGCTGAAGAAGGAAATAACAAGGATGGTGAGTTAGGTTATGCCCCTATTAAGTAGATCTCAATATTGCTCTTTACTCTTCACCTTGTTTTTTTTTTTTTAATAGAGGTTCTTCTAGAAGAGATCAAGTCTCAGTTGAATATAGTTGGTAATTGTCTCTGGGCTCCAAGAGAGCTGTGTTCTGAGGAGAAGACATGTTACGTGGTGCGTGGCTCTGAGGCTGTCATGCCCCCTTTCCCAGGCCCTTTTCTCTGTAGCCTGGTGTTCCATGGGCCTGCCAGCCAGTGAACCACCTCCAACTTGTCTGCTGGCTCAATTTTAAAGATATTAATAATATGGGATATTTAACTTATGAGTATACTATAAACCTTAACTGTTTTTATTTCAATGAATGCTTTTAGAGATCTGTGATTCCACAATTGAGCATTCTAAAATTCTGTTCAAATTATTTTCAGCTGACATATGAAAGTAATTCCAGGATGGAATATTTCTGTAGAAATTCCCTTGACCCTTTTTTGAGGATTCTGTTAGCTAAATTTTATTACTCATTCACTGAGTTTGTGCTAGAGAGATGGTGTGAGGAGAGTTCATATTACTTGGGGGTGAATTACAAAAAGACTGCATAAGCACAAATAGATTTAGCACTGTTTGGCTATGTGGTTTTATGTTTTTCTGAAATTCTTAGTCTGGAGGCATTATTTGGGTATGAACAACTGGATTTTGTCCCTGAAGTCAGTTGTGGATCAAAAGTAAATGTGTGAATTAACAGTGACTTCCTGAGTTGTTCTTGAGAGAGGGTGTGCTATAGAAGCTGGGTGTAGGAAACACAGTCTTTTTTTTTTTTTTTTTTTTTTTTTACCAAACCCCACCAAGAATCTGTAATGTAAAGATAACCATTTTGTTTACGGAACTAAAATAAGTAGCTAAATAAGTAAATTATGTGATATTTTTGGGTAGATCTTCCAGAACTTAAAAATGTCATAGCAATGACGAATCTGATAGCATTTATTTTCAGATTTTTACTAGGCACTTTTCAGAATTTAGGATGAGTTGAATAAAATCTAGGATTGCCATCTTATATTGCCCTAAATCTTGAAGTATTATATGTTTTATTAATTCATTATGTATTTGTGTGTGTGTGGTAGTGAATTAACAGTTTTCATTTTGAGAAGTAAAAAAATAATGAACTTTAGTTACCATCTTATAACTGAAATTATAAACATGTCAGATTCACAAGGACAAGCTTAAGTTTCTGAGACAATTCAATGAGAGTTTTTATTTTACCATGTAGTAAAAGATTTTAACATGAAAAACATAATGATTCTAAAATTTTAATTTACCTATGGCGATATTGGTAGAATGGTTTGATATTATAGAGGTCATTTCATATCTCAATAGTTGCCTGATGAAAAATCTTTGCTTGTATCTCTTATATGCTGAAATCTAACTTTCTTCACTTTGACCAGGCTAATTATTTAAAACAGTTGTTTTAATTGGTTTAATTTAGTGGAACTACTTTTAGATGTTGTAAGAGCTGTCCTAGGGTAAAAGGGACAGGCCACAAAGCAGTCTAGAAGTTACTGGCATTGGGTTGGCGGTGGCCATTTATACCTACTGGTCCCATACTTCCTATCAAGGGTGTTCCTTTATGTGGCTGGTTTGGGATGTGAAAGCAATTTTGCTATTGATGTTTTTGGAATTGTGCTATTCTCATAGTAGGTCCAGTCACTAAACGTACTTTTTATATGAAGGAATGACTAGTTATATATTCATTTATTGTTTGTCAAGAGATCTGATCCAAGGTCACTGGACAGTGTGGAGCATCAGAATTTAGACATGGCTAGATAAAAACACAGAACTTTAGGACTAGGAATGAGTTGGGGTTGAGCTCTGGGGTCCCTAAGCAATGAGAGTAAGAGGACTGGAGCAGCAGGTTTATATGTGAAGGAAGTTGCAGGAACCTAGTGAATATAATGATGGTTGGGCCGACTTCCCTGGGCACAAGCAGTAGGGTGCTTAGGAAAGGGGGCACTAGAGAGCAGAGATAGGAGGGTGTGAAAGGTAACCCAGTGTGAAGTTCTCACTCAGCAGGAGCCCCTTTCTCATCCTGCCTGCTCCGCCATTTTCAACCCCAGCCCTAGGCTTACAGAGAATTCCTTACTTTCTATCGCTGGCAGAGTTCACCTATCCTGGCAGACTGCAGGCCTTTACTTTTGCCAGAAGTTCCTCCTCTGTGCGCAATGGTGTTGTTACTGTGTTAAGATTTCTGACTTTCCATTGATTTCCATTGTAATACAAAGTTTTTACTTTGTATTACAAGTAAAGATCTAGCTTTAACTAAAACCTGTCAGCAGGTTTAACATTATAAGTGCTTTTTTAAAATTAATAATTAATAAGAGAGGTATCTCTTTTCCCCTGATTTAAGGACAATTTTGCTCTACTATCACTAGCTAAATATTTACTGTTGGAGACTTTGGGGCAACCCAGTATTTTTGTCTTATCACATTAGAATTCAGTATTACTATTCATGAAGCACAAGCCTCTGATTTCACACCACTGCTTTAAAAACATCTTTTCAGGAAGGACAGAGCACAGGCCCCCCACCCCTGATACCAGGCCTAGGGCAACAGGGAGCACAAGGTCGCATCCCCCCTCTGAACCCTGGACAAGGACCTGGCCCTAACAAAGGTAAACATCTGCTCTGCTGAATAAGAGATTGTATTCTACCACCTTTGTGTACATTTTACATTAAGGAGTTTTGTTGGTAAGTAATTGATAGAATGGTCATTTGAACCTCTGGGCAAAATAAGGGCATAATCATTTCAGGTAAGAGCTTTGCTTTATGTTGTTTTTATAGATCTGTTTTAGTTAGGCAACAGTGCCAACCAGAGGAATTAAGCTCCTCACTCCCAGAGGCTGGCAGTAGTGCCTGTGCCACAGGCTGGCCTTGTCCATGAGTTGGCCATGCAAGTGGTTCCCATGCTCATTGAATGTGAGTGCATATTTTTATCATCCCAAAGACTTGAATTGCTTCTGCTTAAATTTCTTGATAGTATTTTTATCAATATTCCCTTGTCCTCCCAAATTGTGTCATATGTTGAATTCTTTAGCTGGTTACATTGTTCTGCACTGTTTGAAATAAAGAAAGCAAAGTACTGATGTGTGGTTCCTCAGGTTGTTGATATTATGAAAAACAGATGAGAATTGTTGGTATTTAGATGTGGGGCTATTTGGAAGTTAAGAGTGAATCCCAGGAGTTGAAGGAGAGCACGCAGGGTGCCATGGGTCATGATCCCTCATTAGGCCAATGGGTGGGGCTCACCCCTCCACCTCCAGGTTGGAGCAGGAGCACAGTGGGCAAGAGAACTCTGTGGGAGTGTGGCTGGCTAAGTCTTGAATTTATATATGATATTAGTGGTAGGAAAGGGAGAAATAAAGGAACTAGAGAGTGTTTATTTCCTTCTGATTGTGTGGAAGTGGTAGCAGAGATATACAGAAGGGAGGTGACCCACAGGGAAATAGAGGAAGAAAGGCCCGCGAGAGCCAACCCTGACATTTGGGGACCCTAAGAAAAGGAGTCTTTACCCCCAAGGTACCGCCATCAGGAAACTGAGAGCTGCCTCTCTCCCTCTTCCTGCCCTGTGTCTGTTTCCACCTCCTTCCTCTCATCCTTGCTCTTCCCCTTTTCTCTTCACCCCCTCCCCTTCTCCCTTTTCCTCCTCTCTTTCTCCTCCCAGGGACCAAAGGGAGAAGGGAGAGCCGAGAAGGTAGCCCTGCCATCCCCTACTGGATTAACCACCACTGCCGCCCCATCACCGGTGGCCACATCCCTTCTAATTTGTAGTGGTGGGTTTCTTTTCTTGGAAGAGCAGGGTACTTTTAAACAGATAGAGGTAATGGGAGGATTAATGTTCATAGGTAAGTCCAAATGGAATGTGTTCAGCTTCCTCGGGGCAAAGGTCTGCCATGTCCGAGGTTACACTAAGTTCAAGCAACATCAAATCAGGGAGGAAGCCATTAGCAGCAGGAACTACTGAGAATTGAGTGAGCAAGGGAGCCTGTTTACCAGGAGTGGAGGAGTTAGGAGCTTTGTAAACTGCCGGGACCAGGGGAGAGGACTGGTAGAAGGGGGCAGAGGGACAGACAGCCAAGGAGCAGGGAGACTCCTTCTGATGGTGCATTTGTATATTGAGACTGCCAAACTTTTTATACATGTTGAATGGTGAGGAGAAGTTGAAATGGCCAAGAGAAATGAACAAAAATGAATTAGGAGGCCATTGGAAGGAGAGAATTATGGCTGGCTGGGAATCAGGAGGGATTCGTCTGTCCATATTGACAGGGAAAAGCAGTAAAAAGCACGAGAGCTGGGCCAGTGGAGGAATTTATTTTTTATTTTTATTTTTTGAGACAGAGTCTCACTCTGTTGTCCCAGCTACAGTGCCAATTAATTTCTTTCTACTTTTAGTAGAGACGGGGTCTCGCTCTTGCTCAGGCTGGTTTCGAACTCCTGACCTTGAGCGATCCACCCGCCTCGGCCTCCCAAAGTGCTAGGATTACAGGCGTGAGCCACCGTGCCCGGCTGGAATTTCATTTTTAAAACTTGTTTTGCCAGCCTGAGCAAGAGCAAGAGCCTGTCTCTACTAAAAATAGAAAGAAATTAGTCGGTCAACTGAAAATATATAGAAAAAAATTTGCTGGGCATGGTGGCACATGCCTGTAGTCCCAGCTACATTGCTTGAGCCCAGGAGTTTGAGGTTGCTGTAAGCTAGGCTGACACTGCTGTACTCTAGCCTGGGTGATAGAGTGAGACTCTGTCTTAAAAAAAAAGAATGTCCCTTTGCTACCTACTTTTAAAATTGTTTGATTTAAACTATGTTGACAGAAAATATATGTACATTTACAATAGCTACAGTAGTTCTATGGCTGGGAAAACAATCCCTTTAAAATCAGTAAAAACTAAGTTAGGCATCACAGATTTTATTGGCCTCTTCCATTTTTATTTAGTGCTTTGAATATAATCTCATATATTCAAATATTTTTATTAAATCTTCAGTGGGATTCCAAACACTGTCTGCAAAGAATGGTGATAATGTTGTATATAAGAGACATCATTCGTAGAAAGGGCAGCAAAGGTGTGTGTATAAACCATGAAACTGAAGTATAGCAGGGCCGCTTGGTCACCAGGCAGTTCTTAGAGAGGCTCATGGTTCCTCACACTTGCAGAGGAATTTGTTGAGATTCTAAGCATGAGTTAAGAAATCAAGTTAAATGAGCTAGGGATTAAATGAGGGGTCTCATGGGTGGCACCCTGTTGATGGGCCTTCTGCCCTCACAAGCACAGAGGTGAATTTTTGGTGCAGCTTCCTGACCTGCAGCATTCATTTTCTCTGTTGTGTCCTTGGGTATAGAGCAGGTGGCCCTAACGAAATCACTGAAAGAATTAGGGCCGGGAAGGGAAGCTCATTCTTATGCTCAGGATGAACTCATGTTTTCTAGAATATACATACTAGGAAGTAGACAGACATTGCTGATCTCATTGAGATTAGTAACTTCCCCTAGGGCAAGTTACTTTAAGTAATGAGCAATGAAGTTGAAATCTGTACCCCAAAGCCCATGTTCTTTTCATTATATGATACCTCAGGGACATTTGTTTCCTAAGTATGTGGAGAACAAGGACAGAAAACATTCTAAATAAAAGAATGCATTCTGAAACGTGAAGATGCTGCAGGTCAGACCTGTATTGCCAGGTTTCCTGGAAGACTTGGTAAAAGTCAGCTTTGTTTCCTTTAGGTGACTCCCGCGGCCCTCCAAACCATCACATGGGCCCGATGTCAGAGAGGCGGCATGAGCAGAGCGGCGGCCCTGAGCATGGGCCTGAGAGGGGGCCTTTCCGGGGTGGCCAGGACTGCAGGGGTCCCCCTGATAGGCGTGGCCCTCACCCCGACTTCCCTGATGACTTCAGCAGACCAGACGACTTCCACCCTGACAAGCGCTTTGGCCACCGGTTACGTGAATTTGAGGGGCGAGGAGGACCTTTACCACAAGAGGAGAAGTGGAGGCGAGGGGGCCCTGGGCCTCCGTTTCCTCCTGACCACAGGGAATTCAGCGAGGGGGATGGCCGGGGTGCAGCCCGAGGCCCTCCAGGGGCGTGGGAAGGCCGCAGACCCGGAGACGAACGGTTCCCCCGGGATCCTGAGGACCCACGTTTTCGAGGGCGCAGAGAAGAAAGGTGGGACAGATACTTTGGGGGTCCATTCCATCTTCCCTGGAGCTTTTAATCTGTTCTCTCAACAAAGGTCTCTGTCCTCGTTTACTCGGGGAGAGAGCGCTACATTGATGGCTCGCCCTACACTCTGTAGATTTCGCATTTAGACTTTTAAAAAGAAATTATGCTTTGTAACCTTTATGTGGGTCTTTAAAAAATCTTTACAGTTTAGAAGTCTTTGTTTATTTTTTGGTCCTTTTACAGAGATGGGAGCATCAGTATACTATGAGATTAGAACTGATTAGAATGATGAAATATGAGACAGATACCTAGATTGGAAATAAAGGGATTATGAAATAGATGTAGTTTTTGTGTAATTGCCTAAAGATCTTAGTAAGTCAAACCAAACTGAAAAATTATCTTCCTGTTAGATGAGGCTTGAATTTTCAGCCTGCTTGAGGCATAAAAGGAATAGAATAAATGTGGAAGAAAAAAACAGCATTTAGTAAAATCTTAAATGAGACTCAAAATATTATCAATGATGGTGATAACTGAATATCAACTTTGTGCCAAATATTGTTACCTCATTTAATTTTAGGAATTTGTTTTAATTTAGGAAATTATTATCTCATTTAATTTAAGGAATTTTATTTAAGGAATTTTTGAGATAGATGCAACTGCCACCTCCACGTCTTATAGATGAGGGATCAGACCTACAGTCAGAGTGGCTTCTGGCTTTCTGAGGTCACACAGGTGGTCACTGTCAGAGCTGGGCTTCAGGCCCTTGCTGGTCAATACCCCTGCTTGTACTGCAGTTGCTGACTGCCCCTTGGCCATCCATCAGTGTCTTTCAGTCTCATTTCTCACATGTTGGCAGTAAGGTGGTTGAGTTAGGGTTGGCCATCCCTGCCCTCAGGGGTGGTGAGAAAAGCCTGGCCCGTGGCAGTCCAGGAAGGGTGACGTAGCAAGGGCCACAGGGAGCTGCTGTCAGGGTGGGTTTACGAGAAAGATTTAAGGGCTCCCATATTCCTAAAGGCCTCTCTTAATGATATCCAAGCATTCTCATTGAAGTGGCTTTTTATGCCTTACAGAAGCTTGGCCTCAACATAACTTTCATTGATTTCTTGAATCTGCATCTTGTACATTTTATATTTTACTCTGTCTCGGTTTGTGTTGTGTTTCATCTGTCAGTGACAGACCCACAGCCTAGGCTCATTTGCAGTCACAGCTTTTCTTCAGATGTGTCACATATGCTCCTATGCCTGGGGCTTGGTGCTCACTCTGCCTCTGTCGAACGCACGCCCAGATTGTGTGTATAGGCAATCGTTATTGCCATGTCTCCTGTAAGCGTTCTCTTTCCGAGGACAGCGGCTTGGTTTGTTCACCAGTGTACATACCCTTAGGACCCAGAGCAGCAGTGGCAGCACACCACAGGTCCTCATTGACTATGGGTTGAATTAATGAATCTCTTCAGTGGGGAGATATTTTGGAGAAGGGTCAGTCCAGTAGCAGGAGTCTTAGCTCAGGGTACCATAACAGCATACCACAGAGTGGGTGGCTTAAAACAACAGGAATTTACTTTCTCACAGTTCTGGAGGTTGGAATTCCTAGATCAGGTATAGCAGGGTCAGTTTCTGGTGAGGATTCTCTTCCCGGCTTGAAATAACTACCTTCTTACCGTGTCCTCACATGGGCGGGAGCACAAGCTCTCTCCGGTGTCTGTTTTTATAGGGGCCCTAATCCCACCGCCAGGCTTTACCCTCATGATTTCATCCAACCCTACTCTCCTCCCAAAGGTCCCATCTCCTAGGACCTAGCACCATCACACTGGGGTTTAGGACTTCAAATAAGAATGTAGTCTATAATAGGAGGTGTTTTCTAATTTGTGCAGATAGAGTCTCTCTATCCCTTTGTTAACTAAGGTAGTTGTGTAGTAGATACATGCACAAAAGAAGAATCCTGCTGTGTTTCAGGGGAACAGTGTTCCCTGCTGAGCCTCTTCCTGGCTCCCCATCTCCATCTCCTCGTAGTCAGCTCCACCTTTACATAGCTTGTTATTTCAGCCAGTGTCCTGGGCACACCCTCTTTGCTTGCAGGAAGCATGATTTGGTCAAGTTATCTAAGGACCAAGAAGGGTGTTAAGAAGATACATGGAGTGGTGGAGTGGCAAAGAGAAAGCTCTTTTGTTATAGCAGAACGCCATGTAATACCTGCAGGAGGTGTGATACAATTAGAAAACCACCTCTTTTATGAGCAATCAGTGTAGTGGCCGATGCAGGGAAGGATCATCTGTGGATACTAAAACCACCGGGAAAAGGATGTTCTCACGGTGCCACAGAGTCACCCCACAGATTGCTTATTAATGGCAGAGGAGAAAATGTGCCTTTGCAGTAGCAGACTCTGGTGGCCACACCACCCTCACACCATCAACAGCGAGGCACGCCAACGTCATGAGGAAGTCTGAGCAGTTCTTGCCAAAAATGTCAAGGTTATGAAAGACAAAAATACAGGAGGGGACTATTCTAGATTAAAGGAGACCAAAGAGACGTGACCACTGAGTAACAACATATAATCATGATTGAATTTTATATTTAAAAAAATCAACTATAAAGGAATTTTAGGGATAATTTGGGAAATTTGAATTAGGCAATCTGTTAATAGCACATATTATTCAGAGTGGTAATGATTTTGTGGTTATTTAGGAAAAAGTCCTTGTTCTTAGAAGAAACATACTGAAATATTTCAAAGTGAAGCATTATATTGTTAGCAGCTGATTTTCAAATGGTTTAGAAAATGCGTTTGTAAATAAACAAAAGATAAAGCACAAGTGGCAAAGATGTTGAGAACTGATTAATCTAGGTGAAGGATCTGTGGGTATTCATTTTACTATTTCAACTTTACTCTGAGTTTGAAACTCTTCAAAGTAGAAGATTGGAGTGGAAGATACTGAAGGGGAGTGCCCTGGGAGGAGGCGGCAGGCGGGCTGGGCTGTGCAGACTGGCCGGCTCACCCTCCCTCGGTGTTGTGGCTTCTCTCAGTGTGCTTTCGCACCTTTTTCTGCTGACAGGCCACCTTCTCTTCTCTGCAGGCTTCCTTGTAACCTCTCTGCTTCAGCAAGACTCTCAGCCAGCTTAGTCTCCCAGTTCCAAAATTCCTGAAAGAGAAGGGAAGTTGTCTGCCTGTCTGCTGGGGAGCTCAGTCAGCTCCTGGCCACTTAAGCATGTCCCTGAGTGGGGGCTATGGGTGCAGGCAAATGGCAGAGCAGATACCTGCTCCCCGACAAGTCTAGTATAATTGGAAGGCATAATCTATACCCCTGATTTTCTGATTATATATGTAATAAGTGTCCATCATAAAAATGTAGGTGATGGCAAATATTTGGAAGGCAGTGATATAGAGGCTGGGCTGAGTTCAAATCACAGCTGGCACTTACTGTGTGTCCTTAAATACATGGCACCAGCAATCTTGGCCTCAGTGTACTCACTGATAGGTTAATAATAGTACCAGTTTCATATTGGGGTTGGGAGAATGAAATGAAATGAAATGAAATAATATATATACAATACTTGTTATGATTTAACTACTTAAAAAATGTTCACCACTATTATTATTCCTGAAAGCCTAAAAGAAACTTAAGGTAACCTCACATTCTGGTATATTTCCTTCCTGTCTGTTTTTGCCTCTAATATTAGGATTGTACAATGTATACTTTAAAAAATATATAGGTTTCCAGATTCACAAAAGGCCATGAAAAGACATATATATATATATATGGGGGAGTTTGGCCAGGTGCAGTGGTTCACACTTATAATCCCAGCACTTTGGAAGACTGAGGCAGGAGGATTGCCTGAGCCCAGGAGTTTGAGGCTGCAGTGAGCTATGATGACATCACTGCACTCCAGCCTGGACAACAGAGTGAGACCCTATCTCTAAAAAATAATAATAAAATTTTAAAATATATATACTTTTATTTTGTTTTCCACCCAATTAACATTGTATCTTATTTTCTCATATCATTATGCTTCTTTGAAACATGAACTTCGTTCGAGCAGTAAGGTATTCCATGAGATGGACATTCTGCTATCTTTCCTTTATAGCTTCAGAAGAGGCGCTCCCCCAAGACACGAGGGCCGTGCTCCCCCCAGAGGAAGGGATGCTTTTCCTGGTCCTGAAGACTTTGGTCCGGAGGAGAATTTTGATGCTTCTGATGAAGCGGCCCGAGGGCGAGATCTCAGAGGTCGAGGTCGGGGTACCCCACGAGGTGAGTGCATGCTGAGGACACCTGGTCTGGAAGGACAAGGCTGGCAGTTAGGTGGTTGTGGCACAGGTGAAAGTCTGAGTGCACTGTTGTTTGCTTCATTGTGTAGGAGGAAGGAAGGGTTTACTCCCCACTCCTGACGAGTTCCCTCGCTTTGAAGGAGGACGGAAGCCAGACTCCTGGGATGGAAACAGAGAACCAGGTAAGGAAAGAGAACTGCTCGTTAGGTAGTTTGCGGTGGCTCTGACCAGCAGCTTGAGAAGTAGGATCTGCAGGCCCTCCCGGGGTCCGTGAGGGAGCTACCGCATTCTGTGTCAGTACATTGGATACAGAAGCAGATGGAAGAATCCAGCTTTCCTCTATTAAGTCAGACACTAAAGGGATTTATCTAAATAAAACAATACAACTTCTTTTACTAAATATATTTTGTTTTTGAAAAATAAAGTTAAATGAATTAAAATTTTCTCATTCTTAATTGCTAATATGGTAAATATTAGTAGATATAACTCTCATCAATGAAATCTCGTTGGGGTCCTCAATAATTTTTAAGAATGTAAACATGTCCGTCTTAATACTAAAACATCTGAGAACCACATCTCTGGACCCAACCTGCCTCCTCTTACATTGGTTTTTAATCGTGGCCTCTCTCTGTGTTTATGGAGACTGACACCTGGCCTCCGGTGGGCACTCAGCACATTTCTTGCACGATGGTTCTCAGGTTGTTCCGTGTTCTCAGCAGTATCCTTTCCCTCTTTTTTTTTTTTTTTTTTTGAGACAGCCTCATTCTATTGTACAGGCCATGGCATCAGCCTAGCTCACAGCAACCTCAGACTCCTGGGCCCAAGTGATCCTCCTGCCTCAGCCTCCCAAGTAGCTGGGACTACAGGCATGCCCAGCTAATTTTTTCTCTATATATTGTTAGTTGTCCAGCTGATTTCTTTGTATTTTTAGTAGAGATAGGGTCTCGCTCTTGCTTAGGCTGCCCTCTGCTTTTGGTCACACTGTCTTTTACTGTGAGGAGACTCTGCTGCTTATTTCAGGGCCAGGTCATGAACATTTCCGTGATGCTCCCCGCCCTGATCATCCCCCTCACGATGGTCATTCCCCTGCAAGCAGAGAGCGCTCCTCTTCTCTGCAAGGCATGGACATGGCATCCCTACCACCTCGAAAGCGCCCTTGGCATGATGGGCCAGGTACTTCCGAGCACAGAGAAATGGAGGCCCCAGGGGGCCCTTCTGAGGACCGTGGAGGCAAAGGTAAGAGGCCAGTGGTTACAGTGCCAGGAGCTGCAGGGGCCAAGCGAGGCCTCGCCTGGCCTAAGCTATGCAGAGCCACATGCTCCCAAATGTGTGGGTGCTGGTTTAGAGCTGTCACCCAGTGACTGCAAGCTCAGCCCTGCACACGACCCCAGTTGCTCTAGGAATCACTACCCATTCAAGGTTCCACTCCAGCCCTCTGCCAATGTGCCCCAGCGCTTTCTGCTGGGCTTGCTTTCTGGAGACCCCTGCTCTAACTGGTAGTCTGCCCAGCACCTTCGAGGGTGTCCTTGGTGGGAGGGGAAGAGTTGTCCTCTCCTTGGTTCTGTGGTGCTTTTTTTTTAAGCCTGAGCCCAGAGGAACACTGCTTGTGCCCAAAATCATAAAGACTCTGGGGAACATGGTCTGCAGGGGTGTGTCCAGGGAATAGCTTATCTCTACAACTTGAGACTCTGATTCTTGATTTTACAGACAGCACTTTTAGCCTGGAGTAGCAGCCACCACAGCTAGTAGCTACAGCTCTGCTCGCAGATGTGGTGTGGCTCGGAGGCTGCCGGAGAGACTCCTGCCCGCATGCCCCAGCTTGTCCTCTGCTTCGTGTTTATAGTCCTTCCATTACAGTTCTGCCTTTTGTTCTTGATAGCTTGATTTTTCTCAGAGCAAAACCCTCAGAAATTACCTCAGGTATCTCCAATAGATCTCTCTGCCCCAAAACACATTTTATTACTAGTTGGTGTGCTATAATCATGGATGACTTTCATGGGCACTCAGGACACATGGTAGGTCCCCTGGCTAATGTGGAAGTAACGTGTAGTAGCTGACAACTTCTCTGCCCAGCCACCCTCAGGAGGGCCTAAGTGGCGCTCTGTAAGAAAAGAAGCCAAGATTGTTCCTTTGGCTAACTCGCCTAGCTTTTTCATCTCTGCTAGATTTACACTGCATTCAAAAACTTCAGACAAAATTAAGTTGGTAAGTCTTCTGAGAGCACATATGGGAGATAGGACCAAATCCGATCTGTTTCATGAGAAAATTTTGAAAGAAGGAATTTTAATAATACATTAATTTTAATGCACATTTCTGTGTGCAAGTCTGAAACAAGGTAAGCTGTCCCTGGGAGAAGTAATCTGAAAGCCAGTGTTTTGTGCCTTTATTTTTTGAGAAGTATTTTATTTCACTAACTTTGTAAAAGCAAGGCAAAAGTGCCGTATGTCACAGAACAATCACAGTAAACACTTATCCTAGTTGGAGCACTTGTCATTAACAGCAGCACTTACTTCCAAAGTCAAGTCAGTGCTTTTCAAACCTTCCCTCAGAATGCCCTGTTGGCATAGGAGGGTGCAGATATACCTTCTTGTGGTCTGGGGACATGGCCCACTGTGGTACAGGTCTCCCTGAAAGTGCTCCATGCTTACCTCTTGGCTTCCTGCCACCTGTCACACAGCCCTGGGGAACATGGACTTCTTGATGCTTAGGACCATGACCACAAGGTGGTGGTTAAAAAGGGGCAAAGGTACACCTTGTAGTGTTCTGAATGCCATTGCCAGTCTGCCTAGAACATTCCAGAAGTGGCCTGCTGTCATCAGATAGTAAAAGTTTATACTAGGAGTTATTGGCAAACAATTGCTAATACAAAAAGTCACAAGTGAAATCTGTTTTGTTTCAGGCCGGGGGGGCTCAGGACCTTCCCAGAGAGTGCCAAAATCAGGGCGTTCCAGCTCGTTGGATGGAGATCACCACGATGGATACCACAGAGATGAACCTTTTGGGGGCCCCCCAGGCAGCGGCACCCCTTCTCGAGGGGGCCGGAGTGGCAGTAACTGGGGTAGAGGTAGTAACATGAACTCTGGCCCACCAAGGCGAGGTGCGTCGAGAGGAGGGGGAAGGGGCCGGTAGAAGTTGGGGCTGAGCATGCTGAGGCCGCTCTGGACAGTATTTAAGAACTTCTTGTGGACTTAACCAAGCGCAACAAAAGGAAGCCTGCACCACTGTAGCCCCGAACTCCTTTCTGGAGCAGCTGGCTCCCAGGAACCCCTAATGAGATCTTCAAGATGGAGAGACTGCTACTGGCTACCCAGAGTAGCTGGCCTTGTGTCCTGTCTACCCTCATTGCTCTAAATCCCATGTTGTTTTGTGAAGATAAAAGCTGGAATTTTTTTTTTAGTGTCATGAGACATGGAGTACGTCCACAAATTTAAGTTCATGTCCAATTGGAAATTTGTTTCTATATGTACAGTTTGTCAGAGAAAAAACATTAAGTTGTTTTTGTATGAATACAGAATGTGATTTAAGCAAGAATTAACAGAAAACCAGTTGTGGAGTGTTGCCTTAAGGAAATCTTGGTTTCCATTGCATCTGATCTGCTGAAGGGTATACAATTGTTGCTGGTATTTATACACACACTTGACGTGAACGCCTAGGTCATCTAATTAACTTCACCTGTGAACTTGTGTGTTTTTCAACAAATTCTCATCTAGCCATCCTGTCACACTATTTTGTTATAGTGAGGAATACTTGAAAACTAGTGTAGTTTGAAGTAGGTTCAAAGCCTTAGTCAGTTATGCTGTAGCAGATGGAAAATTATATCCTGAAGAAAAACTTAAAACTCTGGCTGTCCAACTAGGGGCTCTCCCTTCATTGCATCTCCTAAATAATCACACTTTTGATTTGCATTGTCCTGTTTTGTGAGGAGAGGAACTTGATATAAGCCAGGCTAACTATACATACCCTTTTGATAACTTTAAATCATTTCACACATTAAGTTGAAAAGGAATGGACCAAAATCTCTCCTAAAAGTTTTGCAAAACTTATATCTCTTCTCCTTCTATACTAGCTATGTGGAAATACCAGTGTTTAAGGCAGAGGATAGTTCTAACTCACAGTAAGCCAGAAAGATCTTGTTCATGGCAAATTCTTATTTTAAATAAATATAACATTTGGTTCAGTTTGGATTGGAAGCCAAAAATTCAGTTTGAGATATGCCATGATACTTTCTATACAAATATAAGAAAACTTTTATTACTAAAAGTACATTCCTATGGCCACTGTAACATTTCATTACATTGCCAGCTTCAATTTGGCATCAGAATCAAGTTTACTTGACATATTTAGTGATGCTGGAAGTCTAAGTGGTTGTTTGGGAAAGGGATACTGACAGTGTGGTAGTATATAAAAATCTCCTAACTGGTTCTCTATGAATGTAAAAAAATGGTAAAAAGTTGTTTTTGTGAAGTGAGAAACTGCTGACCACACACACTCACTTAGACTCCAAGTGAGTAATTTTTTTTACTTTGAAATTAAAAATGTTTTATCAACACCCCACCATAAACATGCTACTAGGAAGCTCAAGATTGTTTTATGTTTGTGGATATTCTTTCCTTACCCTCCACTAGTATAACTTAAAAACAGAGAAACTATAATCATGTTCCAAGAAGCTAAAAAGGGATCCAGAGACCAAACCCATATCAAGATTAGGCTCCTTTTTCTGAGATTCGGGTAGAAAGAATTTTAAAACTTTAGGCTTTAATTTTTTTTTTTTTTTTTTTTGAGGCAGAGTCTCACTCTGTTGCCTGGGCTAGAGTGCCGTGGCAGCAGCCTAGCTCACAGCAACCTCAAACTCCTGGGCTCAATCTTCCTGCCTCAGCCTCAAGTAGCTGGGACTACAGGCATGTGCCACCATGCCCAGCTAATTTTTTCTATATATTTTTAGTTGTCTAGCTAATTTCTTTCTATTTTTAGTAGAGACGGGGTGGGTCTCACTCTTGCTCAGGCTGGTCTTGAATGCCTGACCTTGAACAATTCTACTGCCTCAGCCAGTGTGCTAGGATTACAGGTGTGAGCCATCACACCCCGCCTAGGCTTTTTTTAATAACAGTACCTCAGGAAGCATATAACCAGATCACATTTTGAGAGTTCATTTAGAGAAAACAGAAGTCTCTACATTATGCACTTATTAAATACTCAGGATATATATAACATTTTAAAATATAACTGTCAAAATACATACTAGATATGCTTTGAATTTTATAAAAATTTTCAAACAATTTTGAACTGTTTGAATTCTTGAGAAAACACTGAAAGCATTTTTTAAAGAGATGGGATCTGGCTATGTTGTCCAGGCCTGGAGTGCAGTGGCAACTCACAGGTATGATCAGCACAGAAGTTTTGACCAGCTCCATTTCCAACCTGGACTGGTTCACCCCTCCTTAGGCAACCTGGTGATCCCCTGCTCCCAGGTCACCATATTGATGCCAAACTTAGGACACTGGGTCAGCACAGTGCACTACAGCCCAGAACTTCTGGGCTAAGTGATCCCCACCCCCAGCCTCCCCGGTAACAGGATAGGTGCATGCCACCCCAACCTGCTAACGTGTAAGTTTTAAAATTTTACTTAAGAAATAGAATAGCATCAACATAAAAATGTGTTAAACATTATAGAATTTTCAGCCACGCAAATTCTAGAGAAATTTAGAACTAGAACAAATTTAACTAGGGAACTAGAAAGAGCAACCAATGGCACAAGTCTTTCCAATTAAAAAAATTAATCCCTGAAAATACTGCATTTGCTCTTATAAGCACCCTCTTGAAGTAGGTAACTTTATTTAATGACAGGGGAACAAGGCAGTATTCTTAGCAAATACTAGGCCTAGAGTGTGGATGTTGGCCACTTCAGTGTCATTTCTCGGTGCAGGACTTAGGGCACTGACCTAGGAACACGAAGTTTTGGGGTTGGAGGAAGAAACAGTGCTCTGTTGCTGCATGACATACTGTATTAAGGTAACACTGGAATCCAGCTCTGAAAAACAATTATTTCAAATTGTGCAAGCCAATGCACAGAAGTAGTTCTCAACCTTGGCTGGACATGGAATCATCTGGAGAGTTTTAAAAAAATATTGATGCCTGGGTCCTACCACCCAGAGATTCAGACTGAATTGATCTGAGTGGGGCTCTTCAAGTAATTCTGATGTGCAACCAAGCATGAGAATCTCCTGGCACAGAATTTTTAAATTCTAAATATTTTACTTCCTGGTTTATAGCTACTGACAAAATATGTAGTTCTGATTACTTTTGGAAGTAATCAGAATATTGGGCCCATACTTTCTGGCAATAAATTAAGATGGGTAAAAGCGCTGAACCCAAAATGAAGGAAATTTAGCAATTAAATATGAAAATGCATCTAAAGCACCTTAAGATTTGCCTGAAAATTGTAATATATAGTTTAAAAAGCAAATCATAAAATTAGGAATCATAATTAGAGCTCATAGAAAATTTATGTTCACCGCCAAATATTGGAATTCTAGATGTAGAATGATCTTCCCATCTGCCAGGATTCCAAGCCCAGTTCTGCATAGAGACCTCTACTACCTTTACAAGCACCTTACTGGATACCATTTTCTTGGGGGCAGAAAATTTCTTTTGGTCCATTGCTTTCGTGTCTAATAAAGAACTAATTTTCCTCTCATGTTATAAAGCACCATATTTGCAGTTCCTTTGAAGAAAATAACCGAGATTAACTGTTTTAACTAAAATAAGTACTTTAAAAAATCCAATGGCTAAACTCAATGTTTAATCTGATATCCTTCTAGATTCGTACTGAAGAGAATAATTTCCAAGTCTTACCTATAGCCAAACAAAACCAAGAGTTACTGTAACTAAACATCGACCACTGGATTTTTTAAATGACAAGAAGTTTACGTAAAAGATAAAACTGAGAAAAATTACAAAACCAGCTAATTCAAAGAGCTACTCTTTTTCTCAGCTGAAGTCTAAAACCAAACAATGCTAAGGCAACCTCCAACTGCCGTGTCACACACTATCACCAATCCAATGACAAAATCTCGATTTCCGAGGCGAGCAGAGCACAAAACACTGCCATCACGGAGCTTCGGAAACTTCGTACGCAGCAGGCGCTCAGTCCCCAGAGCGGCCGGCGCGGTCGAGGAGGGCCTTCGCCCCGCTCCGTCGGGCGTCTGCGGGCCGCGTCTCGGCCGGCTGGTCTCCGAAGTGCTGGCCGGCGCTGGCTCCTCGTCCTCCCCGCCGACGCGCTCTCACACGGGCAGGGCCTTCGCGAGCCCGGCGCCGCGGCCCAGGCGGCCGAGCGCGAGGCGCAGCGCGGCGCCGCCGCCCCAGGGCAGCAGGCCGCACAGCGCGGCCAGCAGCGCGGCCACCTGCGCGCAGGCGCCCAGCACGGTGAGCAGCGTGCTGCGCAGACTCAGCGCCGCGAACAGCGTGGCGCCCAGCGCGGCCGCGTAGAGCAGCGCGGGCCGCGCCGCCGCCTCCTCGCCGCGCAGCAGGCGTCCGCACGCCGCGCCGCCCCGCAGCAGCGCGCCGCCCGCCAGCGCCAGCGCCGAGCCCAGCGACCAGAGGAGCGCGAACTTGCGCGCGCGCAGCAGCAGCACGGGCGCGTAGAGCGCGGCCAGGCCGAAGCAGAGCGCCGCCAGCAGCAGGCACCCGCCGCCCGCCGCCAGCCGCTGCCCGCGCGTCACCCTCGGCACGCACGCCGGGCCCGCCGCCGCCGGCTCCGCGGGGCTCCGCGCCCACGTCCAGCGCAGGGCCGCGCGGCCCAGCCACGCTCCCGCGAGCCCGTCCCCGGCTGCGGGCTCCTCCGCCTCCTCCGCGGCGAGCAGCGGCTCCGCGGCCGCCGGCCCGGCCGCTTTCCCCTGCGCCAGGTACTCTTGTAGCTGGCGATGGAGGTCCGCCATCTCGGACTGGGCGACGGGGGCGCGGGGCTACCGCCCACTTCCGGCTCTGCTCGGCCCTCGGGCGGCGGTTAGTCGGCCGCGGCGGAAGGGGCGGGCCCGCGACGCGCGCGGAAGTGCTCGGGCAGTGCCCGGCCGCCCTCGGTGGCGTTCTGCGTGGCGGGCGTGGAGGCTCTGCCCGGAGGTGTCTCCGCAGTCTCTCCCAGCGCCTCACGCTGTTCTTTGTTCGGAGTAGGCGCCCTACGGCCTGGATAATCCCTGTCCGCTTTAAAAGTTGGGGCCAGAGTGGCCGTGGCTATAGACGGTCACTCAAGGGACCCTTTGCTGGTGGAAATGCTCAGGGTCCTTCCTGTCAGTGTCCACCACGACTGTGCCACTGTGCTGTAGTTTGCAAGATGGAGGAATCAGGGTAAAAGGTACACGGGCTCTATCGTTCCTTACACCTGCATGCAAATCTATAATTATCTCAAAATTTATTTTTTTATTAATAAAACGTTCAGACCTGCAGGACTCGCATGGTTTCTTTGGGGAGGTTGCATTCTGATTCGATATCGTACTTGATAATAAGTGACCATCTTGGTCACCATGGAGTTGCTAGAGGAAGGGTTAACCCCCGCTGACATCAACCTACTTCTCTTCCTTGTTTTGGCCAGAGGCTTGACAATATCTTTGACTCCTTCATGCTCCATGTGCAAGACTCAGTGGTGGTGCTCCTGGTTGTGCGTCTTTGGTTCGCCTCTCCAGACATCTCCTGGCCCAGGTCTCCTGATTCATCATCAGATAGAGCTAGGTTTGGTCAGTGGGAGGCCCTGGTGGGAGAAGCCAGGTATTTTCCCTGTCAGCCTCCATGGCTTCCCCTGGGCGACCCCAGCTAATGGACTGGTAACACTCCTCTGTCCTCTGCTCTAGGCACATGTGTTAATGACTTTCTGCTGTGTGGCTTCTCAGCCTTTCCCCCACCTGTATCCCTAGTTTCACGCAGTCAGTTCTTTTCAATGCTTTCCGTTTTCCTGGTTGGATCCTGACAAATACAATTCTTTTTCAAAATACATTCTGATTTGTTAACCTTACTTGATCATCATTGTGACCATCCTGATCATTTGCCATGGGCTAAACCATCAGGATGACTACTATCAGAAAAACAAAAGAAAACAGAAGGTAACAAGTGTTGGCAAAGATGTGGAGAAGTTGGAACCCTTGTACGTGTACACTGTTGGTGGGAATGTACAATGGTGCAGCCACTGTTGAAAACATGGCGGTTCCTCAAAAAATGAAAAGTAGAATTACCATCCAGCAATTCCACTCTGGGTGTATATTGAAATGAATTGGAAGCAGAGTCTCAAGGCACTTGTATACTCATGTTCATAGCAGCATTATTCACAATAACGAAAAGATGGAAGCAACCCAAGTACCCAGCAATAGATAAATAAACCAAATGTTATGTAGACATAGAATGGAATATTAGCCTTAAAGGAAGAAAATTTTGACATCCTACAAGATGAAGCATAATTTTGACATCGTGCTAAGTGAGATTAAGCCAGTCACAAAAAAGACAAATACTGTATGATTCCATTTATATGAGATAGCAGTCAAACGCATAGAGACAGAAAGCAGAATGGGTAAGTGATGTTACTTGATCATTTATGCAGCTATGAGGTGGAAAAGGCAGGGATTGTCCTCATTTTATAGGTGAGGGAAACCAAGATACTGAGAAGTTAAGTAACCAGCCCAAGGTCACCAAGAAAATTGGCGATGGGGCAGGGTTAGAGGTCGCAGTTTCTGGTTTCTAACCTGGTGAGCTTCCCACTTGCGGAAAAGCCTGGCTTGGGGAGGTACTGAGGAGGCGTGCCTGCAGCGCAGACGGAAGTCATAACAACTCTCCCTTCAGGCCTTGCCACTGGCACTGCGGCACAATTCATTCTAAGTCTCCACTTTCCTCCCTTTCTCCCTCAAAGCTTGTCAACCAGGCCATTTCCCCGTGCCAGCAAAATGTTGGTGACAGAGTCACCAAATGCATCTGTGTTGCTGAGTCCGGCGAGTTTCAGTCCTCAGCCTCCTGAAGCTCAGCGCAGCTCCCGCCTCGCTGTGTCCTTGGAAGCGGCATTCGGCTGGCACAGCGCTGAAAGCTTCCTGGGTGGCTCTTCCTCCTCCCGCACCCTTAGCGTTGTCTGCCCTGGGGCATCTCTTTTCCTTCTAGGCAGCCGTCTCCTCACCCTCTCACCCAGCCCGTGTCGCCAGAAACCCTCTGCATGCAGCTCCTCCCTCGCCCCTCCACCTGGCAGCTGACAGGGCAATGGAAAAGGACATGTGGAACCAAACACTGCATTCCCCATTTCCTCCCTGCAGCCCCGAAATCTGTAACCACCCCGGCTCCTTCCTCACCTCGGTAACTCACACCAGTTCCACCTTGGACAGAGATCCCAAACCAGACCGTTTCCTCTACGCTAGCCCCGCCTCTCCTGCTTAGGCCTGCGCCTTCCTCACAGCTGTTCACACATCACCTGGGGAACTTCTCCATGGAAGTCGGGTCCTGTGCTCCCTCTGCTGTCCTGCCTCCCGCACAGAAGCGGCCCTAGGACCCCTGCCACCTCCCCCGTGGCACCCTCCTGCAGTCTGGGGAGCACGTCGTGGCGTTGCTGTCCCCGGATCTGTCAAACATGTTCCCACTTCAGTGCCTTTGTTGGTTCTCCTCCTAGAACACATCCAGCCCCTCCCAATATCTCCGCAGCTCGTCCAGTGCCCGCATCCTCCCTCCCGCTGTGGTCAGATCTTAGCACAGAGTTGGGCAGATCCCGGCTCCCACCTCCCGCAGGGCTTGGACCAGAGCAGGCCTTTTTGCAGCCTGACCTGCCAAAGCAATGCCCTATTCACCAGGTCCTCTCCCCACTCTGGGGAGACTTGACTTCGCCCGGAGCCCAGCAAGGGTTGTCCACACTGCTCTCGAGAGGTTTTCATGGTGGCCTCTCCCTTTGCTGTCTGCCCCGCTCCGCTGGGCTCCCCCACACACACACACATCCTAGGCCCCCCTTAGGCTCCTGTGGCTCTCACCACCACTCTCTGGGGTCCCTCTGGGCCCAGCAGCGCAGACCCCTCTTCTGTGGCCTGCTGATCCCAGCCTGTCCGGGGCTGACCCTATCCACCCTGCAGCCACCGCCTGGCATGTGCAGCCTCTGTGCAGTCCCTCGTGTACCGACTGGTGACGTTGCCAGTGCCTTGGGGAGTTTCCTCTTTTATTTTTTTAAAAAATACTTACTGCCTGCATATTTGTGTTCTCAATTCTCACTTCATTTTTTTTTTTTTTGAGACAGAGTCTCTGTTGTTGCCCAGGCTACAGTGCCGTGGCGTCAGCCTAGCTCACAGCAACCTCAAACTCCTGGGCTCAAGCAATCCTCCTGCCTCAGCCTCCGAAGTAGCTGGGACTACAGGTATGTGCCACCATGCCCAGCTAATTTTTTCTATACATTTTTAGTTGGCCAATTAATTTCTTTCTATTTTTAGTAGAGACAGGATCTTGCTCTTGCTCAGGCTGGTTTCGAACTCCTGACCTTGAGAAATCCGCCTAGCCTCGGCCTCCCAGAGTACTAGGATTACAGGCGTGAGCCACCGCGCCAGGCCTCAAGTCTCACTTCTTTGCACCCCTGCTTCCCAGCCCATTGCTGTCTTAGGTGCCTTGGCCTTCCTGGCAACCTTGAGTCGGTTAAGAACAGACAAGTAGACAGGTTTAGCCCTGGGCACTGGGTGCCTGGCTGCGTCCACCACTCAGTCTCTGTGCAGGACGAGGGCCTTGCCCTGGTGACCTTGAGCAGGCAGAGTGGCGAAGGAGTTGCCAGTGAAATGATCCTCCCTCCACCCTAGGGCAGCAGAGCCTCCCTATGGATGCCGGCCCACAGAACTTCTGCACCGATGGGAGGCTGTAGGCCGGCCCTAGCCAACTCAGTAGCCACGAGCCACAAGTGTCTTTGAACACCTGAGAGGTGGCCGGAGCAGCTGGGGAATTGAATTTTTAATTTTAGTTAATTCATTATTTATACTGAATTACATTTAAAACATTATTATGATGCACATATATATAATGTATATAATATAATCTTATAATTTTTATAAAATTACATTTATAAAGACCACGTGTGGCTGGTGGCTACTGTGTGCCCAGTGCAGCCGTGGAGCATGTTGGAAATACAGGGAACATTTTGGATTGTCACCATACCCAGGGGGTGCTCCTGGCACTTTGTGAGTGGGTGGCAAATTCTGGTGCAGTGCCAGGACTGGCAACACGTGTGCCAGGGCTGGGGATGGCTTGTTCCCACAAAGGATCGGGGATGCTGGGTGGTCAGCGGCTCTGCGAGTGCTCCACACGTCGTATCCTGAGGCTTCCTGGGAAATTGAGGAAATAGACCACCTCCCACAGGAGAGTCACTAACCAACAGCCTGTCCCTGGGTTTCTCGCTGCTCAGGGAGCCTTCAGGGTGGCTGCCTTGCTGAACTGGGATGTCCCGTCTTGCTGTCTAGGCGCGCCCGTGGGCGCCCTCGGCTGCCAAGCCTAGGTGCTGCCAGCAGCTGGCCGGGAAGATGTACCCCCCAGGGCCTGGGCGTGAGGAGTCCTGCACCCACCTGCTGGCTGCTCCCCTGGGTCTGTCCCTTGCAGCTGCCTCTGGCTGCAGCCCTTCGAAGGGTGTGTGTGTGTGTGTGTGTGTGTGTGTGTGTGTGTGCGCGCGTGTGTCAGCGCCCACGCGCGTGCCCTCCTCTGCCCGCGTGTCCACTGCGAGCCTGAGCCTCGGGAGGCAGGTGGGGCCAGGGCCAGCCACCCTGGAGGCCATGATTTCTTCCTGCCCGACCCTCCAGAATTAAAAACTCTTACTAAATGTTCCCATTTTTGTGGCATTATAAGTTATTGTCATAAATTCAGTAAGAACCTGTCCTTCTTTATTAATGGAAAATAATTGGAAACATTGGTTATGAAACCAAGGCCTTGCCTGGGATGTCATATTTGAGAATGATGCTCATTTAATCAGATACTTTTAAGGAGTTACAGTTGACTTTATGGAGCTGATGATTACAAAGCCCTCTTGGGAAAACCAGCCTGGTATCTGGTGTACAGCATTCCCAGAATTACCCTGAGTAAGGAAGGCCACCTTCTGACAGGCCCAGGACACTTAGGACATTTTGAGAACCTGCAGAAGAGAGAAATTTGCCCAAATCTATAGGGCACTGCAGGTGAGATCTGATGGGAAGTTCTTAGCTTGGCTTCCTGGCCTCAGTAGGTTTTACAAAAGTCCCATTTGACATTCCTTATGGCAACTTCCAGCAAAGCAAACTTAGGAGGCCTGTGGCAAAAGGCCTTTCTTGCTGAACCTGTGAAAATGACTGGGTCAAATCTAATTAGATCAGGTGTGCATGGTCAAGAATTGTTATATTCGAGATTCGCAAGGCCGCAGGACAGAGAGACAGGGTCACCGAGGCTGTGATTATCAAAAGGAGTTTTATTGTCTAGCTCGAGCTAGGGTCCGAGCCCCCAGAGTGCCAGCGCAGTGGCCTCTTCTCCGGGCAGGGACCTTCCTTTGTGTGTTAGTGCCCTTTTTATAACCCAGTTGTTTACACACTGGTCATGCATCCGCCCCCACAGTGGTTCTTACTCCATCCTGCCCCTGATAGGCCCCAACCTGTTCCGGGTCCTAGCCGAGAGACTCGGGTTTCCGCGCTCTTTGTCTTTCTCCTCTGCATCCCATAATGTACCCATAATGCCTTGCGGTTAGCAAACAAGCAGTAAACAGAAGCTGGAAGGGGTCCGTTGTCCTTACAGCCCAGTATCTTACAGAATAACCTCTCTTGAGATTATTTTTTATTTTATATCAAAATGGGGGAGACTACAGAAAAAGAATTGTGTTTCAGTGGGGAAACCTATGCGTGTTTCACAGCCCGTAATCCCAGGTTCCTGGACTGAAGCCCTGCTCATTTCCCTGGGCTATTTTGCACCTTTTGTAAATTGAAGGAAACTGACAGATGTGCAAACTCTGCCTTGTTTGGTAGAAATGTAATGGACTCCCCCAGTCCCAAGTAGGAGAATAGGCTTTGGCACCTACCTGCAGATTGCGCTGAATCCCGCTGCCTTGCCCATATTGTCAATTGCCAAACTTTTAATTTTCCCAGTTTCCATCAATATTGGTTATAATTATCTAAACAAACATTTCCTTCCTGCCCAACTTGGCATCACAGTCACCGAGAATGAAAGCCTGACTGCAGATCCTTACTGGGACTCCAGGGGGTCTTCCCCACACGCGTGCAAGCCCTGCAAACTGCAGCCCGGGGGTGGCAGTGAGGGACTCACCACCACAGCGGACCCTTCGTGGGCTGCGTTTTTCCCTGGCAAGCGGGCAAAAGGCTTGGGTCACACAGGCCCGTATCTGAGAGTCAACCAGGACTGTGCCAACGTCACGAAGAACACTGGCATCTGAGCTTGGGGCTTTAAGAAGCTCAGTGAGCTGTGCTGTTGAATCACTGACAGACTTTCCTCACTGACCTCTTGGAATTCACCGGACAAGACGCTTTAAAGGTCAACTCCAAGCTCTTTACTCTGACACAGGCTTTTATATTAATATTTCCCCCTTTTAATTTTAGGCAGATGGTTTTCACTTCCAACAGATGGCTCAGCTGCTTGTATGGGCACAACACCAACGGGGGTCTCTGCCAGACGCCTACCCAGGAGGTTTACGATGGCCTCTGAGTTGTCCAGCGACGACTGATAACCGAGTGGAACAGCATGTTGAATTGCATTTGAGCCCTGTGTCCCTAGAAAGCAATGATGGCTGAAATTCCCCACCCCTTTATGTTCTGGGGTACGGTTGACTGCAAAGGACCAGCTTGCATTTGCACTTGAGACCCACCTCGCCCCTTGCCATGACTCCCTTGTTCACCTGCCTCTATAAAGCCCCAGCCCCCTTCCTTTCTTTAAGATGTCCCTCATTAATGAGCCTTCTCCCTATTGCAACAGACTGAATAAAATCATCTCTTTAATTGTCCAGTGCATTCTGTGTTCCATATGTTAGTAATTTAGTTTGTTGTATTTCATGCAATAGAACATTTTCAAATAATATTGTGCCAGATAAGTTGCAAAATCACTTTAAGACCAATACTTCAGGCTGGGCGAGGTGGCTCACACCTGTAATCCTAGCACTTTGGGAGGTCGAGGCGGGAGGATTGCTCAAGGTCAGGAGTTCGAAACCAGCCTGAACAAGAGTGAGACCCCGTTCTACTAAAAAATAGAAAGAAATTAATTGACCAACTAAATATATATATATATACACAAAAAACTAGCCAGGCATGGAGGCGCATGCCTGTAGTCCCAGCTACTCGGGAGGCTGAGGCAGGAGGGTTGCTTAAGCCCAGGAGTTTGAGGTTGCTGTGAGCTAGGCTGATGCCATGGCACTCACTCTAGCCTGGCCAACAAAGTGAGACTCTGTCTCAAAAAAAAAAAAAAGACCAATACTTCAGGACTTAAAGGAATTGAATAATTGAAATAATTTAAATAATGTAAAAGACAAAATTATTTCTTACCACTTTTGGAATGTTAGTGGGAAAAAACCCAAACTCTGTAAAATAATTGAACAAGATTTATTCTGAGCCACTGTGTGTGACTGAGACCCGGGGAGTGACACTCAAGAAGTCTTGAGTGAGTGGTCCCACCTTGGATGGGTTACAGTTTGGTATTATACGTTCTAGGGAGATAAGAATTGAAGGTAAAATCATAAATCAATACTTAGAAGGTGTACATTGGTTTGGCCAGAAAAGGCAAGAAATCTAGTGGGGCAGTGGCAGTTCAGATTATAGATAAGTTTAGAGATTTTGTCTAAAGGCTTGGAATGTTTCGAGTTAAGATAAGGAAAGTCTGTTAATCAGAGGCAAGCTATAATATAGACTTGGTGATCTGTTAAGCACATTGATGGGCTGTAGGTGATTTAAACTTTGCCCTGAATGGCCTTAGGTCCTGTTAATAATTTAGTATCTTATTGTCAAAAAGAGTCTGTTTTGTCAGTCTTATGACCTTTGTTTCAGCGTTAATGCTGGTGGATTGTAGTGCCTGAACTCCAAAAGGGAGGAGGTGTAATGAAGTGTGTCTGACCTCCCCTTCATGGCCAGGAATTCAGTTTAAGGCTTCTTTGGGGTTCTCTTGGCCAAAAGGGGGTCATTCAGTCAGCAGGGCATGCTTAGTGTTTTATTTTTAGTTTACAAGAAGTGGCTATGGAAAAGCTGCCAGGGCATCTCACAGTGTGCGTCAGTAGGCAGCACTGGCTGGAGAAGTGCACACGGCAGCTGAGGGCCCAGCAGAGCCACACACATTTGATGTTGCTGGAGGAAAAGCCGGTGAAAGAAACACCAGCAGTGACCCTACTTCTGGAACTGTAGTGCGAGGGGCATGTTAGATCCTTTCCCTGAAAAAACAAACATTTCATGGGAGAAAATTATTAAAAACAATAAAGTCTTTGAAATTGTCCTAACGGTATACAGCAAGTGGAGAAACATTCATTCAAGAAAATCTCTTACATCTTAGTAAGAAATATGTGAAATCTGAGCCACAACCCACTCCCTCCCCTGCCAGCTCCATCTCACAGAAGCTATTCGAGGCACTCTCCTTGGTGCAATTCAAGGAGGGCTCCCCCAGCCCCCAGCCTTTAGCTGTGGGGCAGAAGCTCCACTCTAGTCAGCAGGCTGAGAATATTGAGACCTCAATTTCTAGGCACTCCCACCCCCACTTGCTGTTAGGGGAAGCTCCCACACCAAGAGGGCCAAACTCAGAAGACTGGGAGCTGTGCTCACTTGTAGAGCTGAGTGTCACTCTGGGATAAGTGGGTTGCTGTTCCTAACTTGGATCCTGTGCAGTGGTGCAGAGATTCTTCCCAGGGGAAGGTCAAACCATAAGAATGAGGAACTCCCAGCTCTGTCTGAGGGGAATTATTTTATTTGGAACAGAGGGTGGAAAATTCCATGCCTAAGGGTGTGGCTGAAAACAATAGATACTTAGAGGGTGCTCATACCTCCATGATGCTCATACCTCCATGATTGCTCTGCAAACAGGATGGCAGAGCTGGAGAAAGAGACAGCCTAAAAAGAGCCCTCCTGGGATCACAGTCACCCCTGGTGGCAGAAAGTGTGTGTACCAGCATTAGGCTTCACCTAGTCAGGAGCAATGACAGCCAGATGTGGACAGATTTGGAAACTTTCCCCAGCTGCACAAAGACCTGTCAACATAGGGCAGAAGCTCCACTGGTACAAGGGGGCTTAAGCACAACCTCTGACCCAATACTGATTTTTTTTTGTTTGAGACCGAGTCTCACTCTATTGCCCAGGCTAGAGTGAGTGCCATGGCGTCAGCCTAGCTCACAGCAACCTCAATCTCCTGGGCTCAAGCAATCCTGCTGCCTCAGCCTCCCGAGTAGCTGGGACTACAGGCATGCGCCACCATGCCCGGCTAATTTTTTCTATATATATTAGTTGGCCAATTAATTTCTTTGTATTTATAGTAGAGACGGGGTCTCGCTCTTGCTCAGGCTGGTTTCGAACTCTAGACCTTGAGCAATCCGCCCGCCTCAGCCTCCCAGAGTGCTAGGATTACAGGTGTGAGCCCCCGCACCCGGCCCTTTTTTTTTTTTTTTTTTTTTGCAAATGGATCCATATTAACATATTTGGGGTTTTTTTTTTAATGGGAACATATTGTTTACACACACACACATACGCATATATATATTTTTTAGAGATAGGGTCTTGCTCTGTCACCCACGCTGGAGAACAATGACATGATCCCAGCTCATTGAAACTTTGAGTTCCTGGGCTCACTCCAGTGATCCTCCTGTCTCGGCCTCTTAAGTAGCTGGGACTATAAGGATGAGCCACTGCACTCAACCTACCATTCTTTTTAACTGCACATTCACTATTCAGGAATACATCTCTGTCCCATAACTTTTAGTGGTTCTAAAGTACTCTATTGTATGGCTAATATTAGGAGGATGCTTTTGATCAGAGGTAACAATGTCCAAATATAATTGGCGTGAGTAACCAAGGACATGTGTTATCTTAAATAACATGAGGTTCAGAGGCGTCCTTAAGGACACTTTTTTAGCCTTGGCCTCAGCTTATTGGTTTTGCCTCAGGCTCACCCCCTCTCATCAAAGGAGCTGCTGCTGTAACTTCCAGTTTTCTATCTTTGTAAAACTGTGTCTAACAGGCAGGAAAGGCCATTTCTCTTCTCCCAAAAGCCCCCAGATTTTCCCTCAGTTTCCATGGACCCAGATCAAGTCGCAGAGAAAGGCAATGTCTGACATTTTTACCCTCTCTTAGAAGTAGACTCTGTTGAAAAGGAAATAACTAGGGTAGATTTGGGAGAATGGAATTGAGGGGAGGCCACTGCCTGCCTTAGAAAGATTTACACAATTTACTCATTTTTTTTCTGTGTTAGACATTTTGATTGTCTGCGGTTTGTTAAGCAGTGGTGCAGTGAATGTCCTTATACCTTTTGATGTACATGATTAATTGTGTCCTTAAGAAAGTCTCCAGAAGTGGAATGGCTGGTTCAAAGGGCTTAAACAATTTTAGAGCTTTGATAAGTATTACCATTTTCTCTCCAAAAATGCTGTCCAAGTTACCCTTCCAGTTAGTACAGCCTCCTACCTACATATTCCCTGGCCAATTGTAAGTATTATCTTTCTTTATATATTTAATCTTTGCCAGTACAACTGAAAAATGGTGTGTCATTTTAAAAATTTGTATTTCTTGAACTCCTGACCTCAAGCAATCCTCCCACCTCGGCCTCCCAGAGTGCTAAAATTATAGGCGTGAGCCTCCATTTGTATTTCTTTCCTTAGAAATGAGGTTGATATATCTATCAGTGTTATTATTTGTTATTTGTATTCCTTTTTTATCAGATTCCTGTTCATCTTTATTCATTTTTTATTTTAATAAGTAGGACTTAATTTAAAGTGGGAACATAATATATAAGATGTTATGACATGTTGATGACAGACTCTCTTATATGGTTGTACTGTATGTTTTGGGGAGTTACAGTCTTATTACATATCAAAAAGTAAAATAATTTCATTGTTTTTGTTACTAACATTAAAAGTTGTGTGCAAATTGTACAAAATTAGGTACTTTGCTTAGTAAAAAAACCTGAAATGTTTTATAATTATTTTATTAACATGTCCAGTTATCCTAAGCATAGTAAATATTGCCTTTTAAAAAGATAAAGTAGCAGTTATAATAGAGGAAATATTGTTATCCCTAGCATGAGTGTAATGGTGATAGGAAAAAAAAACACTTGTGATTATAATAATTAAAAAAGTAACATTTATTATGAAAAAAACACAGAAAATCACATATATTCCTGGGAGTCTGGAAGACTGTGTGCATGCCCAAGACAATATTCTTAGGAGTAATCAGATTGAGGAAATCCATGCTATTAGTCTCTGGCTGAATATAAACCGTACACACACACACACGCACACACACACACACAGGAAACTCTCTGAACTGTGATAGCAACATCCAAGCCACACACATATTAATGGTAAAGGGTCAAAATGGTAAAGTCATGCCTAAAAATTTCCTCATATTTCATGAAAAACATTGAACATCCAAGAAACAATGAACTTCAAATAAGATAAACACAAAAAGATCCACAGTCAGACATATTATAGTCAAATTTTGAAAGCCAAAGATAAAAGAAAATCTTAAAAGCTGTAAGAGGAAAACAACTCATCATGTACCAGAAAAGTACAGTAAGATTGACAGATGATGTCTCATCAGAAACAATGGAAGCCAGAAAGCAGTGGTATGACATAGCGAAAGTACTAAAAGTAAAACAAACAAACAATAAAAACCCCATCAACCAAGAATCCTATACCCAGAGAAATTATCTTTCAACAATAATGGTAAAATAAAGACACTCCAAAATAAGGAAAATCTGAGAGAATTTATTTTATTTTCATTTTATTAAAAACAGGGTCTTGCTCTGTTGTCCAGGCTGGAGTGCAATGGTACAATCACAGCTCAGTACAGCCTCAAACTCCTGGGCTTAAGCAATCCTCCTGATCCAGCCTCCTGAGTAGCTGGGACTATAGGCACATGTCACCATGCCCAGCTAATTTTTTAAATTTTTTGTAAAGATGGGGTCTCACTGTGTTGTTCAGGCTGTACTCAAACTCCTGGCCTTAAACAATCTTCCTGCCTTGGCTGTCCATAGGAGAATTCATTGCTAGCAGGTCTGGCAAGAAATACTAAAGAAATTTCTTCAGACAAAAAGCAAGTGACACCAGAGTTTGAATCCACAGGAAAAGCAAATGTGTCAGTAAAAGTAGGTAATTACAAAAGACAGTATAATTGCATATTTCTTCTCCTTTCTTCTCCTAACTGATTTCCAGAGTAATTATAGCCAGACACTGTGGCTCATGCCTGTAATCCCAGCACTTTGGCAGGCCAAGACAGGAGAATCACTTGAGGCCAGGAGTTCAAGACCAGCCTGGGCAACATAGAGAGTCTGCATATTTACAAAAAATTAAAAAATTAGCTGGGCACGGTGTAGCCTGTGGTCTCAGCTACTCAGGAGGCTGAGGCAGGAGGATTTTGAGGCATAGTGAGCTGTGATTGACAGGGCAACAGAGTAAGACCTCATCTCTCTCTAAAAAAAGGTAATTACATTAGAATATATGGAATTTTATTATTGGGATTTTCACATATAGAAATGTAATATGTGTCAACATTTTGTCACAATGTGATTTGACAATAATAGCACAAAGGACGTGGGTGGGAACAAAGCTGTTTTGGTATGAGGAATGACACCAGAAGGTAACTCAAATCCACAAGAAGGAATGAAGAGAATCAGAAATGCTAAATAAGAAGTTAATATAACAAACTCTATAAATGTATAATTGCTCCACTTTCTTCTCACAGATTCATTAAAACTACATAAGATTACATAAAGCAATAATTATAACAATGTATGGTTGGATTTTTAACATACACTGATTTAATATGTATACAATAGCAGCACAGAGAAGGGGAGGAAACATCTGTAGAGCATCCCCACACAACCCGTGTTTCCCCGAAAATAAGACCTACCCATAAAATAAGCCCTAGCAGGATTTCTAAGCATTTGTGCAATAGAAGCCCTACCCCGAACATAAGACCCAGTGATGGGCATGGCTATCCAGTGCATCTGCACAACCCATGCATTTCCTTGCAGAGCCGTAAAGAAGACGAGCAGCCCTTCTCATCTGCCCCGTCGTGACAGCTGCTATCCCAGAGGTGACCAGAAAGGTGTGGGCAGCCCCACCAACAAGGTTGGCTCCCCCGTCAGGTCCCGGCCATCCTGTGCTTGCTGCAAGCTGAGGCTTTGAGGGGAAAATAACACATCCCCTGAAAATAACACATCCCCTTGGGTGTCTTCTTCAAGAAAAATAAATATAAGACCCTGTCTTACTTTTTGGGAAACATGGTCTATATACATTCTTCTCACATGTGCATGGAACATTCTTCAGGATAGACCACATGATAGGCCATTAAAACATATCTCAGTCAGCCAGGCATGGTGGCTCACGCCAGTAATCCTAGCACTCTGGGAGGCCGAGGGGGGCAGATCCTAAAGGTCAGAAGTTCGAAACCAGCCTAAGCAAGAGCAAACCCCGTCACTACTAAAAAATAGAAAGAATTTTTTTCCCACTAAAAATAGAAAGAAATTAATTGGCCAACTAATTAATATATAGAGAAAAAATTAGCCAGGCATGGTGGTACATGCCTGTAGTCCCAGCTACTTGGGAGGCTGAGGCAGAAGGATTGCCTGAGCCCAGGAGTTTGAGGTTGCTGTGAGCTAAGCTGACGCCACAGCACTCTAGCCCGGGCAACAGTGTGAGACTCTGTCTCAAAATAAATAAATAAATAAAATATATCTCAATAAATTTAAGAATACTTAAGTCATATAAAGTAAGTTCTCTAACCACAATGGAATGAAATTAAACACCAATAACAGAAGGAAATTTGGGAAACTTACAAATATGTGGAAATTAAATAACACACTCTTAAGAATAAATGAGTCAAAGAATAAATCACAAAGGAAATTAGAAAATACTTTGAGATGAATGAAAATGAAGAAACAACATATAAAAATTATGAGACACAGTTAAAGCAGTGTTCACGGGGAAATTTATGCCTCTAAATATCAACATTAAAAACAAAAAAGATGCTTTTCTGGGGATGCTGTCTAGAGGCACTCGGAATGGCCCAGCATTTGACCCACTGTCTTAGGCTTTCCTATAATACACCCGCTAATAAAACCAGGCTGGCCTGAGCCCCTGGTAATAGAATTGCTTAACTTTATACCAAGAAGGGTGGGAAAGCACCAAGTCTGCATGTGGTGTATGCCCAGGCAGACTCCAAGGGTTTCGTGCTGTGAAACCTAAAGTTTTTATGAGGTTTTTGTCTAAAACAAAGAAAAAAACTTGTATGCAGGGCCTATGATGGTTCCATGTGTGCTAAATGTGTCCATGGGAAATCATGCATATACACAAAAATTCTCAACTAATTACTTGCAAACTTATTCCAGCAACATATACAAAAGGTTATGCACCATGGCCAGGTGGGATTTGTCCCAGAAATGCAAGGCTAGTATAACGTATTAACATCAATCACTGTAATACACCACACTGGTAGCATAAAGGACAAAACTCGCATGATCCTTTCAAAAGACATAGGAAAAGCATTTGACAAAATCCAACACTGTTTCTTGATAAAGCAAGCAAATAAAAACAAGAATAGAAGAGAACTTCTTCAATGCAATAAAGGGAATCTATGAAAAACCCATAATTAAAATCTTATTTAATGGTGAAAGACTATATTCAGCCTAAGATCAGGAATTAGACAAGGACATCTGCTTTTTCCACTTCATTTCAACAGTGTACTGGGGGTTCTAGCTAGCGAAAATATAAGATCAATATACAAAATTTAATTGTGTTTCTATGCATTAGCAATGAACAATCTGAAAAGGAAACTCTGAAAGCAATTCCATCTAGTCACCTCAAATAGAAAAAATACTTAAAAATAAACTATCTAAAAAAGTGCAAGACTTATACACTGAAAACCACAAGACATTGTTTGATGAATAAGTAAAATCTAAATGAACGGAAAGACATTCTATGTTAATGGATCAGAAAACTTTATAGTCACACTCACTCCCCTGTCCCAACCATTCCCAACCCTAGGCCACCACTAATGTGCTTTCACCTCTGGAACGCTGTCATTTCGAGGGCTCCGCGTCAATGAAATGAGACAGCATGTGACCTTCCGGGCGTGGTCTCCGCATTCAGCGTAGTGCCCTGGAGATAGAGCCCAGTTGTGTGTCTCATTCTGTCTCCCTGTGTAATCCTTGGACAGGTTTTAGAATTCCATTTTTTATCTGTAGTGTTTATGAGCATATCTCTTTGTGGTTTTCTTTCGTGGTTGTTCTAAAAAGCCATACATACAGAACTTATGCGTAGTCTACTGGTGTCAGCATTTTGCCAGTTAAATCAAAGTGTGGAGACCTTACGTCCCTTCAAGTCCTATGTTAGTCAGGGTTCTCCAGAGAGACAGAGCTAACAAGGTAGTAAACATACGTATCTTCATGTATATACACAAAAAGGAGACTGAAGAGGAACTGGCTCATGCGATGATGGAGGCCAAGAAGCCGCACGCCCTGCTGTCTGCAAGGGGAGCCCGCAGAGCGCTGGCGTGTGACGCAGCCCGCGTCTGCAGGCTGGGAGCCAGGGAGCCGACCAGCGACCCGGTGTGAGGGCGGGAGAGGAGGGGAGGTGGCAGGGAGCAGGCAGGCGGGAAACCAGGGCGACTTCCTCTCCCAGCTTTCTTTCCCGGGCGGGCGCGTGGGCTCCGTGCGGGTGAACACAGGGCTCCAGGACATGCTCCTTTCAGCAGCTGCCCCTTTGCCGCCCTCTGAGCTGAGAGGCCAGCTGTCGCTCCCTTTGTTCTGTGTCGTCCCAGACTAAAGGGAAACTCTGGGTCTCTCTCTCTTTTTTTACTTATAAATTGTTTATTCTTTTTTTAAAATTTTTTGTCTTAGTCCCTGTAGGGACCTCAAAAATTGCCAATGCTGATTATATTGCAAGTCGTCACATCTGGGTATTGCGAAAAGTTTTCAGGCAGCACTAATCGCACCTCGGATGGAGCTCGCTGGCGATGGTATTGCCGCTGTGCTGAGCTGCGTCTCTAGTCGTTTGTTCTAAAACTGTTGAAAGAAAGTAGTGGCTGTCATTCTGCTAACTTCTGTCACTGAATTGCTGTGTGGCCCAGAGAAGTAAAGTCGTTTCTTGCTGGTCAGATGGTGCGTGGTTGCTGGCAGTTCTGAGGGCACGCTCATATTTTAAAAGAGAAACATTTGCTTTTCAAAACACCAGGTGTCCTGACATCTGTGGGTGCCAGAGCGGTGTGCTGTCCCCTCTTCTTCCTCAGCTAGGGCCTGACCAGGCAGGGGAGAGGCTCCAGCCGGAGGTGGCCAGGCCCTCTCTGCTCTTCCCTGGGGCTTCACACACACCACTTCCCGGATAAACCTCCGCCTCACAGGAGCCGGCTGGCTAATGTGAGCTTGTGTTAATACAGGACAGCAGCTCAAGGTTTGCCTGGTCCCTGTGCCCCAGAGGGAAAGGCCCGTTGGGTAGAACGGCTATCAGGGTGAGCTCCCATCACCTGGGGGCATCATTAAATGGGCATGACACCTGTTCCACCCCTGGGAAGTCACCCTGGCTCCTGCCCCAGGACCTAGGCTGTGGTGGGAGACCCTGAAACCTCCTCAGGGCTATGAGGCCTTCTCCTTTCCCTGCCATCGCATGGGGGCAGAGCTTTGGCTCTGGATACCGGAGGGGGCCACTTGAGGCACTCCGAGGCCCCTGGGCTCTCCTCATCTTCATGCTACTGAAGGGCCACACCATCCAAGGGAAGTCTAGCCCCTTCTTGGCCCCCTGAGTGCCAGGCACGGGGCTGGCCCAGGCGGCTGTTGGCTGGAACAGGGGAGAGAGGGGTGGTGTGGGGGAACTGGGGAAGGCGTTTCCTGTGGAGGGCTCACCTGCCCTGAGCCCCAGAGACCCTGCACCTCCATCACCTTCTAGGATAGCTCTCTGGGGCCCAGCCTCGGCCTCGGACATCTCAGAGCCCCACCTGTCCCGTTCTGAATCACCACACTGACTGTCCCCTTCCCTCCCTGCCCTCTCCACCTCCAGCTGTTGCCCATTCTCTGCCTCCCTTCAGAGCAGTCACAATATTCTCTGCCACCTCCATTGTCCCGTTTGAGGTGTGGGGTGCTCCTGAGGGTAGGGCAATGCAGGACCCCTGCCTGCGCTCTCCAGGCCCCTCACTCCCAGGGGCTTGCTCTTAAGCCAAACCCAGACTCCCCCCATCCTCTGCGCAGCGCAGTGCAGCCTGCACGTAGGGCAGTTGCTCCTCCTCCTCAGAGCTCTTTCCTTCCCAGCTTCTGTGGCATCTCCCCCCTCCTGCTCTTCCTCACTGCCCACTGCCCACTGCCCTGCTCAGCCTCCCGTGCTCCCCCCACCTCTCACTCTTGAAGGGCACAGATACCTTTAGAGGCATCATTGAGCCCCAGGGTTGAAATTCTCTCTGCACCAAACCTTCCACGGCTATGCTGGAGAGTGGCTCTCCTCTGAGTGCCAGGTCCACAGAGGCTGCCACCATCTCCCCTCGGTGCCACAGACCTCTGCCACAAGGTCCTAAATGCAACGTCATCCCTCGACAACCTGCCAGGGCTGCCCCACTGCGGCCAACATCCAGGAAAGCAAGGGCACCTTCAAGTCATCTTGACCCCCATGCCTGCCATGCTCCCGCCCATCACACTCACACCTGTCACACAATGACCACACTAGCACCAGCCTCACCCACATGTCCAAATCCTCAGCAGATCCTGTTGGTTGCAAAACAGACCCTGTATCTGATCCTTCTTGCCATCCCTACTGTCCCTCCAGCCCCTCCTGGATGCTCACGGTGCCTCTAATCAGACTGTCCCTGCATCCACTCACAGCAGCCAGAGAAACCTTTCCAATGACGTTTCGATATGAAAAATTTCAAGCACTCATCAAAGTAGAATACTCAAGATACCCACGACTTGAGATGCTCCCATTAATATCATAGAGGACTCACTTTGCCACCTCTCTCTTCATCTGTCTATCCCTTTACTCACCCATCTTGAGGTTTTGCTTTGTTTTGTTTTGCTTTGAGATAGAGTCTTGCTTTGTCACCCAGGCTGGAGTGCAGTGGTGTCATCATAGCTCACTGCAGCCTCAAACTCCTGGGCTCAAGTAATCCTCCTACCTCAGCCTCCGGAGTAGCTAGGATGACAGGGACATGTCACTGTGCTCAGTTCATCTTGATTTCAAAATGTAATTCAAAGTAAGTTATAGATATCAGCACCTTTCTACCTAAACCCTTCAGCATGCACACCATTAATCAGAGTTCAATATTGTTTACAGCTTTTTTTCTTTTGAGGTAAAATTTACATACAATGAAATGCACAAATCTTAACCATGTATTCCGTGAGTTTTGACAAACACCTAAACGCTTATATGACCTAACCCCCCTGAAGACATAGACCATTGCCCCAGGAAGCTCCCACATGCCCCTTCCCAGTCAATCCCTGTCCCTGCCCCACCCTAAGGCAGTCCCCATTCTGAATTTTTCCACCATTGACTAATCTCACCTATTCTATTCTAGAACTTGCTACAGATGGAGCAGGTGCTGCTTTTTCATCCTGAGTTATGTTTTGGGTTCCACTCTTATTGCCAGAGTGTTATGTCTGCTCTTGCTCAGATCTCTCCCACCCTTCCAAGGGTGGAATCTAAACTCCTTGGTGGCCCTGGTGCCCTGCCACCTGAAGGCCCCTCTCCCTTATTCCCCACATCCCTACCCCCATTTTCTGGATGTGCTGGCCTTCTTTCCGAACTTGAGTACCCCAAGCTCACTTCCAACTCAGGGCTGCTGCACTTGCCACTCCTGCTGCTGGATGCTTTTCCTGCAGGTGGTTGTGGGGCTGGCTCTTTTCCTCACCCAGGCTTTAGCTCAAATGTCACCTGCTCAGAAACCTTCCTTGCCTCTCCACTCCATAGCAGCTCCTTCCCCTGTTGTCCTTTTCTCCGCAGCACTGATCCCTGTCTAAAATCAAGTCTGAGTATTTATGTATTTGTTTATCGTCTGTCCTTCACACCCTGCTGAACTCCAAGAGAGCCTGGTCCCTGTCTTCTCACTCCCCACTGCCCCGCCAGCCCCGAATGGCATACATGCTCTTGAATGAACGAGCACAGGAATGCACGGATGACCCGCTGCCCCACCAGCCCCGAATGGCATACATGCTCTTGAATGAACGAGCACAGGAATGCACGGATGACCCGCTGCTCGGCACTTGCAGCCTTTGTATCTCTCTGAGCAGGGCCCACTGCCCCACCCGCTCTCATGAGTTTGCCCCCCGGAGGAGGCCGGCTGGGTGGCTCAGTGAGCAGTGGAGGGTCCTGGTTTGGCCACAGGCAGATCCGTGTGTGCTCAGCAATCACAGGAAGGGAGGATTTCAGGCAGAAATGGGGTCCCCGGAAGGAGATAGTGGGGGCCTCTGGTGTCTTGCCCTGTTGTTTTCATCCTCTTTAGTTCCACAAGACCCCAGTGCCCGGCTAACCATCGGCAGGGGATCCCTTACTCCCGCCCCGGCATGCTTGCGTGTCTGCATCAGCCATCGTGGAAAGCGTTTCTCCCTCTAGGGCAGATGAACCAAGACATCATCCATGCTTACGCTCAATCGACCACCACACTACCCTCAAACAGAATCAGCTAAGATGCAATTGCAAAAAGAAATAACAACTGCAAACTACGCTCATTTCAAGATGTCAGCTACTTCGGAACGGGTGTCTTTTCCAAGCTTATTTTTGCAGGCAGAACTGCCTGTTACTATCAATTCATCTTTCCGAATTACACTGTCGGTTTATTTGTGGGTTTCTACCTCTAATGGTCATTTCTAGATAGTCTTTTCGGGTTGCTGAGACTGGGGGTATTAATAATGCCCGTTAACACACCGGCTGGCCGGCCCTGCCCGCAGTGTGGTATTCGGGCTGTTTCAGTCGGGAGCCGGGCTCCACTGCGCAGCTGGGCATACCTGTCCTGTCTGTGAGGATGCCTTGTTCTGTTTGTTTAATCTTCTCAGCATAGATCCCTTAAATGGTTCTATATCACTAGGTTATTTTAACGCCTCTTACTGTGGCTTGTTCAAGAGCACTTCATTATAGAAAGTCCCTGGTTCTCCTCTGCAACATGGACATTGGACTTTGTCATTTTGAAGGTACCTTTTGCTTGAGGGATGGCCCACACCCTTAGATGCAATGCGCATTTCCCGGGGAGGGCGTGGCGGGCATCTGAGTGTGACCCCCTGGTCCTAGGCCTCCTTGGGGCTGGCACAGCGCGGGCTGCCTTTGAGTGCAGGTGCCCGGGAGGCAGGGGTCGGTGCCCAGGAATAAAGACAGCTGTCCTGGCCCGGCGGTGGGAACTCTGGCTTGCGAGGCGGGCGGGGAGGTGGCCCCGCAAGTGTCCCGGTCCGGGTGGGCCCAGGGACCGCGGGGTGGCGGCGCGGGCTGGGCGGGCGTCCCGGGGCGGGGAGGGGATGCGCGCTCGCGTTTATTATAACTTCACTCCCTTTAAAAGGAAAACTATGCCGAGAATCCGGGAGGTGGTGAGCGGAGCCCGGTGGGGAGGACGTGACCCACGCCCGCCGCGGGCCGCGCTCGGGTGTCGCTGTGGCCGGCTGGCGGCTGGTCGGGTGGCCACCCCCTCCCCGCCGCCCCCTCGCGGCCACCGCCCTGCCACCCGCTTCCCCTCGCCCCATCTCGCGGGCGGGCGGAGCCGCTCCGCCGTTTCAGGCGGCTCCCCCCTCGGCGCGGCCGGCTGGCGGCTCGGCGCGGCGGGACTGCCCAGGCGACCGGCGCGCGGCCACCATGACGGGAAGGTAAGGAGCCCCGGCGGGAGGGGCTGCGGGAGCCCGGCCCACGTGGCGGCTCCCTGCCGAGCCCCGCGCCCCGCCGACCCGCTTCCCCGCGCCGCCTCGGGCGTCTGACCCTCGCGGCGCGCGTCGGGCCGGGTCCCCAGCCCGCGCGTCTCTCCCCGGGCGGGCCGCCGCGGCAGGTGGAGGCCCTGCCCGCCCCGCCGCGCCCTGCACGACGCGCAGCGTGCCCGCACCAACGGAAAACCAGGCCGGCCGGGCGCCCGAGGTCACAGCGACTAAAGGGCGAAGTCAAGCCCTTCCCGTCGTCGCGGGCTTCCACCGGCTCCCCCAAGCCCCGCCAGGTCGTCCTGTGAGCCGTGGTGCCTGGGCCGTTCTGTTTCCTCCTCTGAGACCTGCGGTGGTAGAAATGTTTAAAAATGGTAAAGGGTGAAGGGGGCACGGCCAGAACTGCGCGCAAGTGCCGGCTGCGCAGGGGCGGCTTGGGGCGGGGACTCGCCGGGCCTGGCCGCCGCCTCTCTCAGGCCTCTTGTTGCCATTTCGCAGATGAGATAACCGGAGGCCGCAGAGGCTGAGTGACTCCGGAGGCTGGTCACATGTCCGCCGGTGTCCAGCCAGTGTTGGCCTCTGCAGTCCGGTCCGCAACATGGCTGGGTGCAAGGATGACTCAGGCCGAGTGGGAGGGGCTGCTCCGAAGGCCCACGGCCCCTTCCAGCCAAGTCCTGGCAGGAAGTTGCTCTTCTTCCCAGCCCTGTGACTTAGGGCTCCTGGGGAAGGAGGGAGCCCCAGGTCCTTGGCTTTGCTGGGAATGGGGCTTGGGGAGTGGAGGGCAGTGCCCAGGTCCCAAATCCCATGGAGGCACGGGGTGGTCACAGGCCTGCAGGGGTGTTGCCTCTGACTGCTGTTCAGGCTGTGGCCTGAGGTCTCTGGGCAGTGGCAGGAGCCCATAATAGCATGTGAGATGCCACCTGGTGAGTCCTGCTGTTCAGAGGCCCTTCAATTCCCACTCCCCAATCCTCTCTTCCCAAGGCCAGTTCCTGGACTTGGAGACACCCCCAAACCTTGGCCAGGGTCCCTCTGTACAGTGAGATGGGGGAACGCATCCCCAGGAGAGTGGCAGCTGTGGGCCCACAGACGGCCTGTGGTCACCCCCCACCCCTGCTGGGGGGCTGCCTCCCTTCCCCACAGGGCTTCCCTGCCAGCTTCCTGTTCTCAGCCTCAGTTTTCTAGGAAAAGAAAGGAGAGAAAGAAATGAGGGCAGAGTCAGGAGCAGCCACAGCAGCAGTGTTGAGGCGGGGCGGGGTTCGTGGAGGTGGTTACTTGAGGCATAGGCGGGATCAGCAGGAAGGCAGAGCTACTTCAGCTGGCAGCGGGCGGGCGGCGGAGGCCTGGCAGCCCCTGTGTTCTCCTGCAGGGTTGGGCTCACCGGAGTCCCCTGGGCCTTCTCTGGAGATGGGCTGGTCGGGGAGGCAGGGGTGGGGCAGCAGGGCCGCTTGGTCTCGCTGCCGCGTGGCCCTGAATCTGAGAAGTGCTGGTCACCAAACCACCAGGGACAACGGTTAGCCTTTGGAGAACACTGTCAGAGGTTTCCTGCTTGTCTTAGAGAATTAGGAAAAACCCAGAAACAAAGATAACAGAAACATGAAAAGGAAGGAAAACCCACAATCCCGCTGCTCAGCGCCACCCTTTGTGAACATTTTGGTGGCTTTCTGCAGCTCTGTCTTGGTGTGTGCGCGATGTGGCTGTGAGCAGCCTGTGAGTGTAGTTTACAGCTGCAGCCTCCCTCAACTGTCCCCAGCTGCTCGCGTGGCCCTGCCACGTCCCTGTGCACCACACGGGCAGCCCGGGCCGGGCTGGTGGCGAGGAGCCGGCACCTGACCTGGCCTTTGGGGCAGGTGAGGCTTTTCCTGCCCCAGAAGCTATGAAGTTTCGTTTTCACTGTTTCATGCCAGGAGGCCTGCTCCGTGTCCACTCTCCTCGAATGACCTCAGGCAGTTCCACACGCCTGGCGCCTGGCTCTCCCCACATCCCGCCGCCCCCTTGCTGCCTGGAGCCAGGCTGCCCTTGGGAAGCACCCCCTCTGCTCGCACCTTTAGGGGCTCTCCCTGCTGGTTCTCCCCAGGACCCCAGCAGGCAAGAGTAGAGGGAGGGGGAGCCACCAAAGTGACCTGGAGTGCGTGCGTGAGTGGCCATGCGCTTTGCAGACGCACCGTGGGTGCCATGTAGAGAAAGGGGCTGCTGAGGGGCAGAAGAGGAGGCAGGCTCGGGGTTGATGGCTGTGGGGTGGGTCCTGGAGGGCACAGTACAGAGGAAGCCCTGATTGTGGTGGCGGCCCAGAAGTGGGCAGCACCCTCGGTTTGGATGTGAAGCGTGTGAAGAGTTGTGGCAAGTCTAAGGGGACGCCCTGGGAGGCAGCTGGATGTGAGGGGCTGAAGCCCAGGCTAGGGCTGAGCTGGGCAGAAGAGGGGATGTGGCCTAGAGCGTGGTGTGGTCGCTCATGGATGGGCAGGGCATTCCCTCCGAAGACAGGGGCTCGGCCCCAGCCTGCGACCCAGGGACTTTGGAACTTCAAACTCCAGGATCTTTGACCGTCGCAGCAGAAGGGACATTTGGCATTATCTTTGTTCTACAGGGACACTATTAAGGCCACCTACGTGGGGACTCAGCCATCCCTGGCACTCCTGGAACTTGAGCCTGGGTGTTGGCGCCGGCTCATTTCAAGCTAGCAACATGGCAGTCACAGTTCGCAGAATTCCTGGAAATTTAATAATCAGCACCTGTGCGCTGGCAGGATGGCCCAGGCACCACTGTGGGAGGGGCTCCCAGGGGTTCCTGTGCGCAGTGGCTGTCCTGCTTCTCTCTGTGACTCTGTCTGGGCTGACCCATCCTTGACCCTTCCTGAGGTCTTCCTCTCCAGGTGGGGGAGGGGCAAAGGGAGACACAAAACTGTCATTCTGTTTAGGTGTAGCGTTTCAGTTGCTGAAGGTAAACATTCACTTGAGGTGACTTACTTAATGGGTGCCTTAGTGAGATACTTCCGTGAGATGAATTCAGTCACCTTGCTGACATGAGATGACTGAATGTATGTAAGTAAAACCAGCCATATGTCCTTACCCATGCTTGAGGGTCATAAAAATATGACCGTACTTTTACTGTAACAATGTTTTAGTTTTAAACTAAGAAAGTAAAATCTCCGGATGCAGTGGTGTGCACCTGTAGTCCCAGCTACTTGGGAGGCTGAGGTGGGAGGATCGCTTGAGCCCAGGAGTTCTGGGCTGTAGTGTGCTCTGCCGATCAGGTGTCCGCACTAAGTTTGGCATCACTGTGCTGACGTCCCGGGAGTGGGGGACCACCAGGTTGCCTAAGGAGGGGTGAACCAGCCCAGGTCGGAAACGGAGCAGGTCAAAACTCCTGTGCTGATCATAGTGGGATCGCGCCTGTTAATAGCCACTGCACTCTAGCCTGGGCAACATAGCCAGACCCCGACTCTAAAAAAAAAAATAAAAAAGAAAGAAAGTAAAATCATTCAAAGTCAAATTCCCCATGGGGTTGGAATTTGTTATTCATCATGCAAAGGGAACAAGTTGTGCTCAGGCTCCCGGGAGGAGTCAGGGGGAGCACTGGCTCTGCAGGACAGCCTGTGGTGGTGTCTCTGTCTCTGCTGCTGGGCTGATGGGATGCTCCCTGGGCTGATGGGGTGCTCCCTGGGCTGATGGGGTACTCCCCGGGCTGATGGGATGCTCCTTGGGCTGATGGGGTGCTCCCTGGGCTGATGGGGTGCTCCCTGGGGCCCAGGGTGGCAGGCCCATGAGCAGCTGGCTGGCGGCAGCCCTGGCCTCAGTCCCTGCCTCTAGGAAGCTATATAATTGCTTTCTTCATTATTTGGATTTTTTTTATTTGAGAAATAATTCACATATTATAAAATTCATCTTTTTAGAGTATACAGTGGCTTTTAGTACATTCACCAGATTGTGCGACCGTCACCACTAATTCTGGAACATTTTAATCATCTCTAAAAGAAGCCCTATACCCCTCTGTAGTCAGTGTCCACTCCTCCCTCGTCCCAGCCCCTGGCAGCCACGAATCTGCTCTCCGTGTCTACACATTTGTCTGTTCTGAACATTCGTGTAAATGGAACCATACATCACATGGCCTTTAGTGCCTGGTTTCTTTCATTTAGCAGAATGTTGTCGAGTTTCATCCATGTTGTAGCATGAGTCAGTACTCATCCTTTTCTCCTTTTTTTGGCTAGTCAGTTTTTGCTAGTCAAGTGAAGGCAGAAGGAACAAAGAAATCTGTAACTGGTTGTGATCCATTAGTTGTAACACCATTGTACTTGGACCAGCCATTCTTTCTTTTGGCTAAATGACATCCCATTGTATGGATGTACCACATTTTGTTTATCCATTCATTTGTGGTGGACGTTTGAATTGTTTCTACTTTTTGGCTATTATGAATGACGCTGCTATGATGCTTGCTACACAAGTTTTGTGTGAACATATTTTTTCTCCTATGTTAGACTTTTTGAGGAATTGCCAAGTTGTTTTCCAAATATTATAGGTGAACAATTTTACATTTATATTTATTAGTGGTGTATATTCCATTAGTGGTGTATATTCCATTGGAATGTATGAAGGTTCCAATTTTTCAGCATCCTTACTAACGCTTGTTAATATCTGGGTGTGAAGTGGTGTCATATTGTAGTTTTGATTTTCTTTTCCCTAATGACTGTTTGGCATGTTTTTATGTCTCTGTTGGCCACTTGTGTATCTTCTTTGGAGAAATAGCTATTCAAATCCTTTGCCCATTTTTTAGTTGGGCTGTCTTTTTATTGTTGAACTCTAAGAATTCTTTATATATTTGGATATTAAACACATCAGATATATGAGTTGTAAATATTTTCTCCTTTTCTGTGGATGTTTTTCACTTTCTTGATTAAAACTTTTTTTTTTAAGTCAGAGTCTCACTCTGTTGCCCCGGCTAGAGTGCCGTGGCATCAGCCTAGCTCACAGCAACCTCAAACTCCTGGGCTCAAGCAATCCTTCTGCCTCAGCTTCCCAAGTAGCTGGGACTACAGGCATGCACCACCATGCCTAACTAATTTTTTATATATATTTTTAGTTGGCCAATTAATTTCTTTCTATTTTTAGTAGAGACAGGGTCTCATTCTTGCTCAGGCTGGTTTCGAACTCCTGACCTCGAGCGATCTGCCCCCCTCGACCTCCCAAAGTGCTAGGATTACAGGCGTGAGCCTCTGCACCTGGCCTTGATTAAAACTTTGATGTACAAGTTTTAAATTTTGGTGAAGTCCAATTTATTTACTTATTCTTTAGTTGCTTGAGTTTTTGTTGTCATATCTAGGAAACGATAGCCTAATCCTAGGTCATGCTTTATTTTAGGAGTTTTGTACTATTGGCTCTAACATTTAGGTTTTTCATCCATTGTGAGTCAATTTTTATATAGGGCATGAAGTTAGAGTTTAAAATAAATTTTTTGCATATAGCTATTAAGGTGCTGTTAAGACTATTCTTTCCCCATTTAATGGGTTTGGCATTCTTTTTTTTTTTTTTGAGACAGAGTCTCACTTTATTGCCCAGGCTAGAGTGAGTGCCGTGGCGTCAGCCTAGCTCACAGCAACCTCAAACTCCTGGGCTCAAGCAATCCTGCTGCCTCAGCCTCCCAAGTAGCTGGGACTACAGGCATGTGCCACCATGCCCGGCTAATTTTTTCTATATATATAGTTGGCCAATTAATTTCTTTCTATTTATAGTAGAGATGGGGTCTCGCTCTTGCTCAGGCTGGTCTCGAACTCCTGAGCTCAAACGATCCGCCCACCTCGGCCTCCCAGAGAGCTAGGATTACAGGCTTGAGCCACCGCGCCCGGCCTAGGGGTTTGGCATTCTTGTTGAAAATCAGTTGACCACAGATGTATAGGATTAGTTCTGTACTCTCAATATTATTATATTGATGTGTATGTGTCGTCCTTATGCCAGTGCCACACTGGCTTGATTATTTTAACTTTGTAGTAAGTTGTGAAATTGGGAAGCATGAGTTCTCAGACTGTTCTTTTTCAAATTGTTTTGGTTATTCTGGGTCCCTTGAATTTTCATATCAATTTTAGGATCAGCTTGTCTATTTCTGTAAAAAAAGGCAGTTAGAATTTTGATAGGGATTGCAATGAAACCATAGATCAATTTTGTGCGGTGTGTGGTATTGCCATTTTAACAATATTAAATTTTCCAATTCATGGACATGAGATAGCTTTCCATTTATTTAAGTCTTTTTAAATTTCTTTCAACAATGTTTTGTAGTTTTCAGTCAATAAATCTTGTATTTCTTTTGTTAAACTTATTCCTAATTATTTTATTCTTTTTGGTGCTATCATAAATGGGATTTTTAAACTAATTTCATATCAGATTTCTCATTGCTAGAGATTTTTGCATATTGATCTTATATCCTGTAGATTTGCTGAACTTGTTTATTAGCTGCAATAGGTTTTTCTTGGGGGGGTACTCTTTAGAGTTTTCTATATATAATAGTATGTGATATGCAAATAAATATAGTTTTATATCTTCCTCTCCAATCTTTTTGTCCTTGCCAGAACTTCCAGTGCAATTTTGAAAACAAGTGGTAAGATTAGACATCTTTTTTTTTTTTTTTGAGACAGAGTCTCACTGTGTTGCCCAGGCTAGAGTGCCATGGCATCAGCCTAGCTCACAGTATCCTCAAACTCCTGGGCTCAAGGGATCCTTCTGCCTCAGCCTCCCGAGTAGCTGGGACTACAGGCATGCGCCACCATGCCCGGCTGATTTTTTGTATATATATATCAGTTGGCCAATTAATTTCTTTCTATTTACAGTAGAGACGGGGTCTCGCTCTTGCTCAGGCTGGTTTCAAACTCCTGACCTCGAGCCGTCCGCCCGCCTCGGCCTCCCAGAGTGCTAAGATTACAGGCGTGAGCCACCGCGCCCGGCCAAGATTAGACATCTTTGTCTTGTTCTTGACCTTAGGGAGAAAATATTCCTTTTTTCTCACTCACTGTAGGTTTTTTGTAGATGCCCTTTATCATTGAGGAAATTCCCTTCTATTCCTAATTTGTTGAGTGTTCTTATCATCAAAATGTGTTGTATTTTGTCAGATGTGTTTTCTGTATCTATTAAGATGATCATGTAGTGTTTTCCCTGTATTCTAATGGACATGGTATATTACATTGATTTTTTAATATTAAACCAACCCTATATTCCTAGGATAAATTCCATTTGATCATGGTGTATAGCACTTTTTATAGACTGCTAGATTTGCTTATAGTATTTTGTTGAGGATGTTTGCATCTATATTCATGAGGGATATCAGTCTACAGCTTTCTTGAGATGTCCATGTCCGGTTTTGATATCAAGGTAATACTGACCTCATACAATGAGTTGTGAAGTGTTCTCTCTTGGTCTATTTTTTTTTTTAATTGTTTTTGAAAGATTCTGTGAAGGATTGGTGTTAGTTCTACTTAAATATTTGGTAGAATTCACCGGTGAAGTCGTATGGTTCTGAGATTTTCTTTGTGGAAAGTTTCTTAGTTTATAACTAAGTCTCTTTCCTTTTTCCTGGTCTATTTGGATTTCCTGTTTCTTTTTGAGTCCATTTTAGTAGTTTGTGTCCTTCTAGGAATTTCTCCATTTCAGCTAGGTTATTTAATTTATTGTCATACAGTTGTTTATAATATTCTGTTTGGCTCTCTCCTGATTGGAAACGTGGGCTGTTATTTTTCAAGGCAGCCATGGAGCAGGGATAAGGGACAAGGGTAAGTTAAAATACCACCAAGTTCACTGTTATTACCAAGTTTCATCTGTTTTTCTTGACCAAATGCTCCCAGGGTTACTGTAAGCCTTTGGTGAATTTGCAGAGATCTGAAAAAGGAGATTCTGACTATTTCTGCCAATTTTTTAATTGCTTTTATGGAGAGACAAACTTCTGGAGGTCCTCACTCGGCCATTTTTTGCTGACATCATTCATACTGTGTTTTTGCAACTATGTCCTCTAGAGCCAGAGTGCTGGCTGGGGAGCCCAGCGTGGCCCCACCCCTACCCCTGCAGTAGTACAGGCTACAGAATGGGTGGCAAGGCTGTGCAGAGATTTAGGATTTGGGCTCAATCAGGCTCGAAGACACTCTCAATTTCTGATAGCTTCTGCTGCCCCCTTTTACAGTAAATATTTGTTGAATTAATTAGTAATAGGTTATTAAGTATGAAATGTCTGGTTTCCTTAAATACTAAGTTTGAGAGTTGGTATCTCTGACGTTTCACTTTGACACGTCTTGTTTTACTTTCACTGTGAAGGTATAGCCTCAGTCTTTCAAACGCACATTGTGGCTTGTGATTATCTTTTAAAAATTTTTTAGAGCAATTTTTGTGAAACCATGGATAAGTCAAAAACTCATGTTATTTTTGAATATGAGTTCCATCGTGGAACCAATGAAGTGCAGACAACTTGAAATATCAGTGAAGTGTTTGAGAAGGATGTGGCTAATGAATGCACAGTATGTTGATGGTTTGAGAAGTTACATTCTGGTGATTGTAATCTTGAACATGAGCCACATGGGCGACCTGAGACCAAGGATGATAAGGAAAGCTGTAGTGGAAGCAAATCCATCTCAATCTACGTGTGAATTAGCAGCAAGGTTTGATGTTACTATTCTAAAAATATTGGTCCATTTGAAACAAATTGGCAAGGTAAAGAAGCTGGATAAATGGGTACTACATGAATTAAATGAGAGTCAGAAGAGAAAATCATCTTGAAGCTTGCCTTTCTTTACTGTCAAGACATACAGTTGTTACGTATGATGAAAAATGGATCTTTTCGACAATCGCCAAGCATTTGGCACAATGGTGGCATAAAGGTGAACTGCCGAAACATAGTCCCAAACCAAATATTTATCAAAAAAAAGCTAACGGTATCTGTTTGGTGATCCAGTGCTGGTATTATCCACTATAGCTTCATGATCAATCAATTATAGCAGATGTCTACTGTAACCGATTGGACAAAATGATGAGGATGCTTGTGATTAAGCAGCCGAGATTGGTCTATAAAGACAGGCCAATCCTCTTGCAAGATAACACTTGACCACATGTCCCACAACACAGCACTGCTCAAACTACAGAAGCTGTACTTGGGCCAGGCATGGTGGCTCACACCTGTAATCCTAGCACTCTGGGAGGCCGAGGCGGGAGGATCCCTCAAGGTCAGGAGTTAGAAACCAGCCTGAGCAAGAGTGAGACCCCATCTCAACTAAAAGTAGAAAGAAATTAATTGACCAACTAAAAATATATAAAAAAAATTAGGTGGGCATGGTGCACGCCTGTAGTCCCCGCTACTTGGGAGGCTGAGACAGAAGGATTTCTTGAGCCCAGGAGTTTGAGGTTGCAATACAGTGAGACTCTGTCTCCAAAAAAAAGAAGAAGAAGCTGGACTTGGAAACTCTCTGTCATCCGTATTCACCAGATCTCGCACCAGCTGACTACCACTTCTCCCAGGCTTCGGACCACTTCTTGCAAGGAAAACATTCAGTTCTCAACAAGCCGTGGAAAACTCCTTTCACGATTTCATCGCCACTCGCTCTCCAGGCTTCTTCGATGTTGGCATAAACCAGCTACTGTTAAGATGGCAAATCTGTGTCAATACTTTAGGAGCATGCTTTGATTAATTGTACTGCTTCTTGTTTGAGATATAATAAACCACACATTTGATTCAAAATCAGACATATCATATTTAATGGTCTCATACTTGGTAACCTTGTACTTAAACTTCATATACAAATTATGATGTACAAAATACTTGTGGCTATAGCCGCTCTTTCCCAGGTCTGTGTGTGATCCTAGGAGCCCTAAATAAGTGTTCCCTCCTTACATAAAACTGTGGCTTTGGATGAGGGCTCTGGTTCTGGCGTTCAGGATGTCCACATGGGAGGGGCTGAGTTGCGGTGGTAAGAGGGGCCTAGGCCCTAGAGCACAGACTTGAAGCTGCTATAAACAAATTTTCTGCATAAGTTTTCTTAAGCAATCAGCTGTCTACATCAGAGGGTGGGTGAGGTTCTTTGTCCATTTTGGCCCCCCACCCCCAGGCTCACTCTCTTTATGCCTTTTAGACCCTGGAGCCACCTTTAAAAAGTATTTGTCCAGTTGGTCAGTATGAGGTAACTCTGGAATTGGGCTGCATTTACAAATTATATTGTACTCAGGGCTTACAACCTGACCCTAGAGTGCTCAGGGAGTCCCTCCCCTGTTTGGGCTTGCTAGGTGGTGTGTGTTCCTGGTGTGAGCTTGGCATGAGTGCCAGGAGACCCTTCAAGGCTTCTTCCCATCCCAGTTTAGGAGGGCCCTACTGCCTGGAACGATGGCTACTGTCTCTTTCTTTGGGAAGGCAAAAGATACTGCTTAAGCTTTCTGACCTTACTAAAAAGTTTTTTCAGGGAAATGGAATCAGTGTTAAAGATTTCCGCCAGCACTCTGGACCCTTGTTTTATTGCTGACCATGGTGGTTGCTTGGCCGGCAGTGGCCACCGTTTTAGATGCCGGCTGTGGGTGTTTACACTTGGATCACAGGTACCCTTGCCAGGCTCTTAAGGTAAAAATGCACATGAAATGGTGCCTTCCTGGTGGCCTTCCATCCAGTCCCTCTGTGTTTACTCTTCCTGGCAGGCTGGGGGATTACATTTTCTCTAAGTTTTGACATTGTGGACCTCTTTGGGGATGCTTGGCTATGTGTTGTCCAGATCCCAGGGGACAGGAGCTGCCCTGGTCTGGTGTCCTGAGGTGGCGTCCATGGTACAGGCTCTCAGGGAAGGGAACAAGGGAGAAGGTGGGCATACGTGTGCTCTCTCCTTCTTAACTGTTGGCAGCATTTCCCAACTGGCCAGTCCCACTCTGCTGTGGGCAGAGGGGCTTAGAGTTTCCTCCTGTGCAGGTGGCATCCCACCGAGACCTCCAGGGCATCCTGCCCTGCCACTGTGGACCTCACCTCAGCCCTGTTTGGGGCCTTCCCAGCTCAGTCCCCTCCCCAGCCGCCCAGCCCTGCAGGCGAACAATACCCTTTCTATCTGGTCCCAGCGAGTAAAGTAACGTGGGCTCCGGGCCAGCGCGAGGGAGGTGGCCGCCCGCGCGTCCGCCTCCGCGGCTGGGTGGCCCCGCGGCCTCGGCCGGGCCGCGCGGGGCCGAGGCGCCCGAGGGCCGGCTGGGCGCCCGCCGCGTCGGGCTGTACCGCGGCCCGCAGAGCCCGCCGGCCGCCCGGGGAGGCGGCGAGAGGCGGACGGCGGGACAATGGCCGGAAAGCGGGGCTGCAGCCTTCCCGCGGAAACCCCGCCCGGTCGCGGGCCCAGGCCTTCGGATGGCCGCGGGCTCCGAGCCCGGCGCGGCCCGCCTGGGTTGGCGACGGGCAGGCGGCCCGACTTAATCCAGCTGGGTTTGGTGCCATCTGTGACCAGCTTTCTTGGGCAGGGCGCGCCGAGGGTAGAGCCTTAGGATTGGTGAGCCCATGTACCCATCACTGCTCTCAGCCCGGAATCTCGCTGCGCTCTGTGGACGGCAGACAGGCCCAGAGCGGCCGCGGCACCTGCTGGACATCACCCAACCAACAAATGGCTGACCTGTGATTTGAACCCAGGTTGGACTTGACTCCTAAGCCTGGCCTGCTTCATTCCATGGAGAATTTCCCGAATAGACAGGCTTATTTTGGGCTGGGAGGAGGACCAGCAGGGTGGGGATAGCCAGGGCATCTCAGAGGCTAAGTCAGCAGGGCAGGAGGTCCGGAGGGAGCCTGCATGGCAGTGTGGCTTCCCAGAGTGGGGGCCAGGGGCTCCTGGACCTGCCAGGTTTGCAGTGCTCCAGGGGCCATCTTGATGGAAGTGTCCCGTAGAAACTGGGAAGAGAGAGAGCAGTGGGGCTGTGGGCTTGGGGTCATTGCATCAAAGTGGCAGATAGGTCCCCAGGGGAGGAAGTGGGAGAAGAACTGTGGGAGAGGAGGCTGGAGGAGGGGCTGGGGGCCAGGGAGGGAGCCAGGAGCAGCCCAGAGGTAGGGGGAGCAGCTGGGGGGCCCAGGGAGGAGAGGAAGATAGGAGCTAATGCTACCCAGTGAAAATACAGCCTGCTCTGAGCTCCTCGTGTGCCCAGGGCTGCCGGAGGAGAATCGGAGACTGAGCTATCAGAGGTGTCCTCGGCTAAGAACAGAGGAAGAGGGGGGGTCTGGGGTGGGAGTGGGAGCTGAGGCTGCGGCCGCCATCTGTGCAGTGCCTGCCACGTGCAGGGACCCTGCCTGCGAGGGAGCTGGATAAGCCCATTGTTCAGGTGGGGAAGCCAAGGCTCAGGACATAGCAGAGCTGGAGCAGGCACCCTCCCTCGTTAGCCCCCGGATGACCCTGGACGTCTGGGGCATGATGGTGTCACCAGGTGAGGGGTGGCCAGGGCACTGACAGGCCAGAGGCCTTGCTAGAGAGTGATTTCCACAGTGCAGATGCAAGACAAAACATGGCCAGTAAGCAAGAGGGACATAGGCATGACAAGGAAAATCAGGCCTTGGGATGGTCCCGTGAAGCATGCATATATTATATGCTGCTCGGTTTTGCTGTTCTTTGAGCTTCTGGTTCACGCTGTTTGCCAGTTCTCCATTGTCAGTGTGACACATTTAAATTGTACCTGCTTAAAAGTAAACGAAGCTGCTAGAGCCAAGAGATCCGTATGGCTGTGGCTTCAGGAAAATCTCTATTTCAGACAGCTTTCATACAGATTTGGAGTATGTTTCTGATGGTGCCGATACATTCATGTGTATTCAGCAGCCCACGGCAGTGTGTTAATTTTCTAGCATCCCTGTGGCAGAGTGTGGGGCTGGCTTTGTGTAAATTCCTGCTGACTGTGTGTAGCCAGGTGACCCCTGACACTGGCTTCTGGCTGGCCTCACGGAGGGGCAGGGGAGCAGACCCAGGCAGTGCTGCTTGCTCTGGGCTGTGCTGCAGCAGGATACCTGCCCCCGCACCTGGAATGGTGCCTGCCACCGTGTGGGTGCTCAATGAAGTTGTGTTGCATGAAGGAGAGAAGTGTGGCTGTGCTTGTAGGTGTTACCTCACTTGACCCTTCCAACAGCCCCTGCAGGTAGCTGTTGCTGGCCCATTTTACAGATGAGGAAGCTGAGGGTCAGAGACCACTCTGCGGTAGGTCGCACAGCCTGGGAGCTGATCTGCCTGGCTGTAGAGCACACACTCTTGGTCTGCCGCCCAGGTTGACATGTTCTCAGTAACACTGGCTTATCTCACGTGTGACAGACGCTATCTGGCTGGCCCCTGCTTCTTCGCAGGCCCTCACACTGTCTTAGGCTTGGGTGAGTGGGAGGCTGGGACAGAGGAAGGCCTGGGGTTGTTGAAACAGAGAGTCCTGAATGGCTGTGCCTATGGGATGCCACAGGAGGGGACAGGAGGGAGCCTGAGTCCAATCCTGTGTGACCTTCAGCAGGTTATTACCAGTAATCTCCCCTTACAGGGACCTGGCACAGAGATGGCTCCCTGACCCTGCCCCAGGCTGACAATCGTAAAGCTCAGGGACATCTTTTAACAAATCAGCTAGTGTTGGTTGTTAAGATTAAGATCATGTCTGGTGCTGGGGAGGGCTGGGGGAGGAGGTGCGAGGCGGCGTGCACCCCTGGGCTCTGGGGCTGGGCTCCCAGGCCGCAAGCGCAGGCGGTGTGCGCTGTGCGGGTATGCTGGGGCTAGGCGCTGATGTCTCCTGCGGGGAGCTGGGCAGACTTCATGCCCACAGTTCTTGGCTGGAATGTGCGGAGGAGGACATAGAATGTCCATGTCTCTGGCCCTTTGCTCTCTCGCGGGCGCCCAGGCAGCCCACAAGCCTCCCCAGACTGGCCGTGGCAGAGGGACTCTGGAAGGCTCCCAGGTTGCTGGGAAGCAACAGCCCTCTTATCTAGGCTGGGCATGCTTCTGCTGGGCATTCTTCACTTCGGCTCCTTGAGGCTGCACTGTGGCTCTGGTGCCCCTGCACAGAAGAGGAAGTGGGGCCCAGAGAAGCCTTTGTCCAGGTCTCACAGTGGTGGCCGGGCAGAGCTGGGTGGGGTGAGCCTGGAGTCTCTGCTCATCTTGCTGGGCCTTGCTGCCTCCCTTCCTCTCCGCAGGAAACAGCTGGCATTTTCTCTGATGGTGCTGAGGTTCAGTTGTCTGGGTGCCTTCAGATGCCACCCATCCCTGTCTTTGCCAGTGGGTTGGAGTGTTCTCTGTGTTTCCCAGCTGGGTGTCATGGGGAAGCAGCCACAGAGCCTCTCTCGGAGCTACCGTTGGGGGTTCTGCTGCCTGAGGGTTGGGCTGTGCCAGGGCTTACACGAGGCATGTGGGGCACAGGTGGCAATGTCCTCTACCCGAGGTCCCTGGGGACCCAGCCAGAGAACTAGTCAGACCAGATTTGGGCCAGTCCTGTGGGTAGGAGCTGGCTGCTGGTGTGCCAATGGGAAGGTGGATGGGAAGGTGGAGGGACAGAGGGCTGTGGCCGGGCTGCTGTTGGGGTCCTGGTGGGAAACACATGTCACAATCAAATGGAGTAACTGAAGAGAGTGTAACAGGGTCTATTTAGGAAGGTGGAGGGGACTCAGGAAGTGACACTAACTAGAATGCGGGGTCCAGCGTCCAGCAGCAACTGGCTGGCGGGAGTTGAATCAGCCCAACTGGAAGCCAGAGGGCAAGGAGTTCTCTCTCCGGGCAGAGAACAGGGGTCCGGAGGAGCAAACGGAAGATGAGCCATGCTGTGCGCTCACATGGGCCCAGAGGAGAGGTCTGAGTTTCAGTGCAACTCGAAAGGCTGGGGCTGGACTGATATTCTTAGTTTGGCTTCATTTCTGCATCTGTGGAGTAAGGAATTTCCAGGCCCAGAATTGCAGGATTTCCTGTTGATTTCTGACTTCTGCAAGGCTCATTGGGTTTTTTTTAGGGTCAGGTGTTGGGACGTCCTCCCTGCCACCTTGGGTGTGTGTTCGCTGGGAAGGAAACCAAGCCTGTCCTGAATCCAGCCCAGCCCTCTGGGGTGGGTTGGGGCCGCCAGTCCTCTGTCCCTGATAGCTTGCCCATTGCTGATGGCCTGCCTGGCCGCCTGGTGGAGACCAGCGGGGAGCTGGGGAGGACTGGGGTGTGGCCCTGGGCACTGAGGCCCCCTTCCATCTTGGCCTCTTCCCAACTCCTGTTGCCACCGTCCCTGCTTCCTCACCCCTCTGGCCTAAATGTGCACACAGGAGGAGGTGGCTTTGGTCCCCGGAGCACACCTGAGGGCAGGCTGAGGCATGCAGAAGTCCTGGTGAGGCCTGCTGAGTGGCCTTCCAGCCCTGCCCCCGACACACGGGTCCCCAGGTGGAGGAGAGAGGGCATTCTACCTGGGTGTCCTTCCCAGTTTCTAGTCTGTCTCCCTGCAGCAGCACCTGCTGTAGGGCCCACTGCCCCACCCCCACCCCTGAGGCCCTGGGAGGCAGCCCTCTTCTCCATTCCTGGGCCCGTCTAAGGACCCCTCTTCCCTGTGGTTGACACCTTCAGGCTGGCCCTCCCACAGGTGCTCCTAGAGCTTCACCTGCTCAAGCATTTTGCTCATAGTGGCACAGCAGTGGGCAAGTGACTGATAGGATTCAGTCCCCGGGAGCCAGGGCAGGCTGGAAAGACAGTCTCAAAGACTCTGAGCTTGAGCACCTCTCTCCAGCCACACCCTGGGCAGACGTTACCAGCCGATTGCATCGCTGCTCAATGAGTCCAGCCACCCCTCTCTGCCTTGCCTTCTAGGCAGCCACCCCAGTTCACCTCCATGGGAGGTGATGCTTGAGATGGAATCTGTGCGCTGCTCTCCTAGCAGAAGGCACGGGTGCCGGGGTCTCCAGAGGCAGGCGTGTGTCTGGGGCCACACCCTGACCACACTCTTGAGTCCGAAAGGGCCCCTCCTGGGCTGGAGTGAGTGCGGGCCTGGCTGGCTGTGGGCCTTTGCCCTCTAGATCAGGGTTTGTTCCCCTCCTCCGGAAGAAAGCCCCCCCCTGCCCTGGGACAGGCAGTTGCGCAGCCTGCATGAAAAGATTGACCCGCATCTGTCCCCGCCTGAGAGCCACACTCGTGCCTTCTCCGTGGTCGGGTGTTACATGTATTTGGGGGCAGTCGATTTGAAACTAGCTCATGGTGCAGAGGCAGGAACCCCCGAAGTCTGACCAGTCTGGGTTCCAGTCTGGACTCTGCCACCTGCCGTGTGAGCTTGGCGCGTTGTTAAATCTCACACTCTCTCAGATGAAGGTCCCTTGTCCGAAGACGGTGGTAACAATAGCAACAACAGGGTTACCCTGGGATTAAATAAGGGTGCGGATTCAGAGGTGCTCACCTGTACCTGGGTGACGCTCTACCCCAGAGACCCTCTGGCCCGGAGGAAGGGCCACGGGCGGCCGAGGGAGCCGAGGTGGCCGCTGACGGCCCAGGAGACAGCCCAGCGCCGCGCCGACCGAGCAGCCTGGGCGCTGAGCCGGAGCGGCCTTCCTCACCCCACGAGGCGTTGTGGCCTTTCGAGAGCGAGGCGGGTCCCCGGAGCGGCCCTCCCAGCTGCTCCGCCTTGCCCCACCAGGCCTGACCCTGCCTCCGTCTGCCCTCCCCAGCAACATGTCGGACGCCCTGGCCAATGCGGCGTGCCAGCGCTGCCAGGCCCGCTTCGCCCCTGCGGAGCGCATGGTCCACAGCGGCGGGGAGCTGTACCACGAGCACTGCTTCGTGTGCGCCCAGTGCCTCCGGCCGTTCCCCGAGGGGCTCTTCTACGAGGTGAGCACGCTCCTGGGGCCGGGGCAGCGGGCGCCGAGGCGGACCCAGCTCAGAGCCTGCCTTTAGGTGCCGGCAGGACAGGCCAGGGACTGGGCGGGCCCTGAGCCGGCACAGAGCCATGCTTGCCTCTCCTGCTCAGGCCCTCCCTCACCTGTAAAACGTGCCCTGTGCCCCTGGTTGCCGTGGGTGCCAAAGGAGAGTCACCCTTCGCCCAGCTCCTCTGGGCACCCTCTGGGAAGGCCCTTTGTTGTGATCAGACAGGAGCACGGGGACCACTCGGTCTGTCTGATGGTGCCCACGCTCTGGGAGGGAGAGGGCTCAGCGGGGGAGGTAGGTGCTCAGGGCAGGGGACATGGGGGCGGACCTGAGGGAGGCGGCAGGCACAGCTCTGCAGCACAGCGCGTGTAGAGGCCCTGCTGTGGAAGCGCGTGGGGCATTTGGAGTGTGGTAGGAGGGCTGCTGTGATGGAAGCGCAGGGAGTGACAAGGAGAGGGCGGGAGACGAGGGTGAGGCGCGGGTCTCGTTTGCCCATGGGCCTCTGCTCTGCAAGAGACAAGAGCCACCTAGTGTGTGCAGCAGGAGCCACACTGGGCGCTGTGCTGAGGAGACACTGCAGGGGGGCAGGGACGGGGGACCCCAGGGGCCCAGGCACTGGATCACTGCAGTCGTCCTGTGAGAGTGGAGGGGCTTAGACTGTCCCCACAGCTCACAAGAGCAGGTCTTTACATCTTCAGCAATCTTGCAAGTTGGTTGTGAAACACAGCTATTATTAAAAATTAAATGATATAAACGTAAAATGAGATGAAATTTTATTAAAAACAAAGGTAACAAATACTCATAGCATGCCACTTCCTAATTATTTTGTTACATTTTAGTATCATCTATGTGTTCGGGGTTATTTCTGTCCCCCATACTGACGTGGTGGCTATGGCACATCTCTCAGCTCCACATTGAAGTCATGTTGCAGCTTGAAATTGGCCGTGGTGGGAAATGGCAAACACTACACATCAGCACCCCCGCCCCCACCCCAACAAAGAGCGACTTGTCAAACATTTATCAGCACACCGCTGGTGGTTGCAGTGGCAGTGGTGACCAGGGGTCAGATGCTAGGCATATTAATATTTTGAGGTAGAGCTGATAGGATTGGCTGGTGGCTGGATGTGGGGTGTGTGCTGTGCCCAGTAGAGGTGGGACAGCCGTTCATCACGGTGTCTTCAGCCTCCTAGGAAATGCTGTCCCACCGTGGAGTCAGTGGAGGGGTAGGCAGAGCCCTGGGAGGGGTGGCCGTTTGCCTAGAACAAAGCCTGGCACACAGTAGGTGTCTAGGAGATATTGGTTGCTGAACGAGTTTAAACTCCTGCCTCTACAGGTCACCAGGTAGGCTATATCCAGTTGCACCCTAATGAGACACTCATTTTAGAGAACAGGGAACAAATAAACTCAAACAAAGAAATACAGTTGTTAAGGGAGAAGAAGGCAGAGGCAGGCTCTGACCACATGTGGGGCCAGCGCAGGGGCCGCATTGCCAGCGGCTGCCCAGTAGCGTGTGCACTGATGTGCTGGCCCAGGACTTTGTCCTCCCTCTAGACCCTTCCAGTGTTGCCTTCCTTCTGTCCCCTCCCTGGGTCTTTGTGGCCTCTGGGGAGCCGGACTTCTCACCCAGAGAAGACATGGGAAATGGGGACAAGTGGCGCACATACTTCAAACTTGGGCTCCACCCTCCCGGGCTCCTGGTCCCATCCCTGCCCTGGCCTGCTCTGTCCCTGGCCTTTTCGACCTCCCCAGCTCTGCCCGAGGCTCCTCCCTTTGCACCCCACCATCCCAATGGGCCAGTCCCCTCTGCCGGCCAGGCCTGGACCCGCTGCCCCAGCCTCAGCCTGGAGTGCCCTCCTCCCAAGGGTAAGGGCCAGGTCGGCTCGTGGGAACGATGAGTGGTTTGCTTGTCCTCTCTGTGGCCCTGTTTGCAGTTTGAAGGCCGGAAGTACTGCGAACACGACTTCCAAATGCTGTTTGCTCCATGCTGTGGATCCTGTGGTAAGGGTGGTGACGACACACCCCTGCACTGCCTGGGAAGCGGGGGTGTGGGGGCTCTTCCCTGACCGCCCACCATGTCTCTCTGTCAGCCTGCAGGCCCCGCGGGCCCCGCTTCCCACCCCTGCCTGCTGCGCCAGGCTGAGGGCAGGCGGAGCGCTAGGGTGGACCGTGCTTGGGGGGCCGAGGGGTGGGGCCACGCCCGCCCGCCACAGGGACCTCTCCTCTCCCAGGTGAGTTCATCATTGGCCGCGTCATCAAGGCCATGAACAACAACTGGCACCCGGGCTGCTTCCGCTGCGAGCTGTGTGACGTGGAGCTGGCTGACCTGGGCTTCGTGAAGAATGCGGGCAGGTGAGGTGGCCGCTCCTGGGTGGGGAGGACAGCCCCTTCCTGCAGGTACCACTTGCTGAGGGCTGGCACGTTCCGGGCTCTCCTGCCTGTACAGATGTGGCCGCTGCCCAGCCACTTCCCGCAGGGCCGGAGTGCAGCGCCCGGTTTACGGGTGCAGATGGAGCCGGCGCCTGCTCAGGGAGGGCCCCAGGCTCGAGTGCTCCTTGCTGACAGCCTCGAGGAAGTCATCAGAAATCCCCCCAGCCACCCCACCTGCTGACCCCTCCCTGCCTGTACCCACGGGTTGAGTGTCCTGGAGCGAATCGCTCAACCAGGTTGCCTGAATTTACTCTAAATTCAGGGCCACAGATTTCATCATGCTCAGGGAGTTGCCCCTTCCCAGAAGGCTTGCTGTCTTGCCCCTCCCTGCACTGCCCTTGTCCTCCCCTGCAGTGGGTGGCCTCACTCTCCCGTCCTGGGGCACCAAGCTCTGGGGACCCTGCCCCAGCACCTGTGGCCCTGCCTCTGGAGCGTGGCCTGCTCACCCTGCGCCACCCACAGGGCTCCCTTCTCCTCTCCTTCCCCCTTTCTAAAGGTGGGGCTGGGGAGCCCCAGGCCACAGCATCCTCGGGGATCGCCCCAGCACACCCAACAGCTCCTCCCCTGTGTTCTGCTGCCAGGTCTTCTCGGGACTCAGACCTCTCAGCAGCTCTCACTGTAGCTGCTGAGGTGCAGAAACACGTCCTCTCCTGGCACCCGGGACCCGGAGTTCTCGTGGTTCCCTCCAGCTTCGTGGCTGCACTCACTCACTCTCCTGTTCCAGCACGTGACCCTCTCCGTGGTGGCTGTCCGGGGCTCTGTGCTCAGCCCTGTGGCTGCCCTTGCAAATGGAGTCCAGAGCCCTAATGGCATGGATGTCTGGACAACCCGAGCCCTCTGCCTTGCTGTCCTCAGCTGCCCATGTGCCGTCTCCACTTGTCAGCCACGGGCATCCCATAATGAGCTGCAAATTTCTCCTCCAGTGAGGACGAAGTCTGCTCCCCCGTGCGTCTCCCATGTCAGCGAGAGGCAGCACCCCTCCAGAGACCCTGGCCATGTGCCCTGGCTCTCCGTTCCCTCCTGGAGTTCCTCCTGGGTTCTTTGCCCGTGCTGCCGGTGTGTGCACCGCCCCGCAGAGGCATGTGGCCGCATCCAGATGGGGCTGTGGGGGCAGGGGCTGCAGTGCAGGGGCCGAGAGGCAGCTCTGGGACCTGTGCTGACTGGAGGGGTCACCGACCAGGTGTGTGCCAGGAGCGAGTCCGTCTCCTTCCAAGCCGAGGCTTGCACAGGGCACTGCCCCTTGGATTGGTTGGGGATGTCTGGAAGAGGCCAGAAGTGCATTGGAAAGTAGAAGGTGATACAGAAGTACAGTGGTGCCTTCTGACGGGCAGGGCAGCAGCTGGAGTGAGTGAGGAACAGGAGCCTCGCCCGGCACGCAGAACCCCCCTCGGGAACCGCACAGTCTGCGTGGGGCAGACGTGCCCTGGGGCTGCCAGAGCCCTGGCAAGAGAGCTCAAGAGGCCTCCGCCGCTGCCCCTTGGGCCGCTGCCCCCTGGGCCACTGCCCCCTGCGCCGCTGCCCCCTAGGCCCCTGCCCCCTGCGCCGCTGCCCCCTGGGCCGCTGCCTCGCTGCTCTGGAGCCGAAGGGGGGAGTTCTGGAAGGGCTTCGTGTAGGCCGCACACGAACCTTCATAGTCCCGAAGTTACAGTTGTGTTTATGATTTGTACAGACGAGTGCAAAAAGGCCACGTTAGAGCGACACGTGTGCCTGCAAGGGAAGCAGCGCAGAGCTGTGCGTCTCTGTAGTGGGAAGGAGACTAGCAGGGAAAGAAAGACCCTCATTGTAAAGGAATTGTTCCTTGGCCCCCGTCCCCCACCACCCAGCCATGAGTGAAGTCACGGAATGTCTAGGAGCCAGCGTAAGCAGTAAGCCAAGACTGTCCCTGCAGCGAGTGGCTGGTCGATCCCTCTTTTTGGTTCTCCCTTTTTGGGGGTTGAGACTGAGCACAGTTGGGTGACCCAGGGGCTCAGGCCTTGGAGGGACAGGTAGGGACCTGCTGAGGTTTCGGGCTGTTTGCTCAGCACGTGGCTGGGAGATGGCGGACTTCTCTCGAGCAGTCTGGGGGAGCTGTCCTCCCGAGGTGGCCTGTGGCTGGCCCGGGTGGCGCAGGGCTCACAGCTCCGACCTGGCACTCAGCGAGCTCTCATTTGTTTTCCCTTCGAAGCTGGGGGGTGGGCCTGTGAGCCTTTTCCCACAGAGCAAGCTGCACAAGGCGTGGCGGAACTTCTCGGCCACAAAGAAGTACATGACGGGGTCCAGGGCCCCATTGAGGCTAGTGAGGCAGGAGGTGATGCGGTTCCCCAGGGCCAGGGCGCGCTGCGCGGCACAGGAGGTGCCACCGCTGCGGTAGTGCAGCACGTAGACGGAGCGGTTGACGTGGTAGGGCACAAAGCAGACCAGGAAGATGGCCAGCACCATGGCGATCATGCGCACGGCCTTGTTCTTGAGGCGCTGCTCCACGCGGGGGCCCTGCCGCAGGCTGCGGATAATGAGCAGGTAGCAGGTGACCGTGGTGACAAACGGGAAGGTGAAGGCCACGGCCAGGGACACCAGGGCATGGTGGGAGGCCTTCTCTCGGTACAGCTGCAGGCAGACGACTGTGTGGTTGGTCTGCACGGTCTGTGGGCTCACCAGCAGCGGGGCCATGGCCACGGCCACCACCACCCACAGGAAGGCGCAGGCCAGGTGGGCGTAGAGGGGCCTGCGGAGCTTGAGGGACTTGACCGGGTGCACGATGGCCAGGAAGCGGTCAGCGCTGATGCAGGTGAGGAAGTAGATGCTGGCGTACATGTTGAGGTAGAAAAGGAAGCCAGTGAGCCGGCACGGGATCTCCCCAAATGGCCAGTGGTTCCCGGAGAAGTGGTAGACCAGGCGGGTGGGCAGGACCAGCACACAGGACAAGTCGGCCACGGCCAGGTGCATCAGGAACACATTGGCCGGTGTGCCTGACTTGTGGTCCCGGACAAAAAGCCACAGGGCCAGGGCGTTGCCAGCAAAAGCCAGGATGAAATCCAGGAGGTAGAAGGAGGCGAACAGCATGTTCTCCAGCGGCGTCTCCTGGCCGCACCGCTCCATGGTGGCCAGGGAGGCATTGGCCACGAGAGCTGGGGAGGCCACCTCGGGGCCATTCATGCTTTGACTGGAGGCAGAGCCTGTTCCCAAGCCTGCAGGGACAAGCAAACGAGTCACAGAAGCCTCACATTCTCCAGGCATCCAGAAGTGAGGCCTCTGGTACCTGCAGACCACGCCCCCCAGCTGGGGGGCACTGCCGAGGGACCTCCCTGTCCATCTGGGGGCGGGCGATTGTCACAGGCATTCTGAACTCCAGCGAAAGGCAAAAGCAAAACCAGGCCCTAGAGCTCCCCACTGCTGCAGCTGCATCCCTGCCTGGCAGGCGAGGGCCGGCCTGGTGCCGGGTGACCCGCGGCCTGACGCACCTCAGCACACTGCGTCTCAGTCCTCCCAAGGGCCAGGAGGACGGCCAGCACCGAGGCAGGGTGGTGCGAGGCCTAGGCGGGGGCGGGGGAGGGGAGGCCTGTATATTTTGCTCAGCCCCAAGGTGTGCTATCTGAGCGGGGGGATGGCACTGGTGTCCCCAAGCCCCCTTCCTGATGGGCGGGTGGGTGATGTATTCCTGAGTCCTGCCAGCTCTTGTTTGGCCCTGTCCTTGGTGGGTGAACCCTGCTCATGCCTTTCTGACGCGCCTGCCTAGGCCTCCGCGCCCCTCCCGTGGCCACTGGCGTCCTCAGGCGAGGGGCAGGAGGGCGCTTGCCTGTAAGATCGCCTTTTACCCATGTGAGGGATCGGGGTTCACCTGCTCCGAAGACTGCCCCCAGCCGCAGAGCGTTCCGGGCTGAACTGTTTTCCTGCTGCTCCCAGGAACTGGGACCTGTCCCTAGGTTGTAGTCCAGTGCACGTTCCCCGTGGGAATACCAGATGCCACAGTCCTCTGACTTGGAAAGGTCTCAGCTGACACTCCCAGGACTGCTAAACTGAGGTGAAGGGCCGTGGACAGCTGAGGGGTGCAAAATGTAAGGTGACTTTTGGGAACTCAGGCGAGTGCCTGGAGACAGGCTTGAGTGGAGCCCCGGGATGGGCTGTGAGGGCCTCTGAGGGGGCCGTGGATGTGGGAGGGAGGGAGGGACGCAGCCCTAGGACAGGGTGGGCCTGCAGGGGCAGGGAGGAGAGGGAGCAGGTGCTGGCGGGTGGGCCTGTGGCTGTGCCGGGGCGAGGACAGGAGACCGGAGACCAGATGTGCAGGGCTCCAGCCAGGTGCTAGGGAAGGAAGGACGATAGCCCAGGGAGGGGCAGGTAGACAGGTACCACCACCCACACCACCTGGCATGGTGAGGGCCCGCCTGTGTTCGCTGGCACCAGCTCTAAGAGGAAGGCATCATTAGCCTCATTTTCCAGATTAGAATATTAAGGCTCAGGCCGGGCATGGTGGCTCACGCCTGTAATCCTAGCACTCTGGGAGGCTGAGGCAGGTGGATTGCTCGAGGTCAGGAGTTCGAGACCAGCCTGAGCAAGAGTGAGACCCTGTCTCTACTATAAATAGAAAGAATTTAATTGGCCAACTAATATATATAGAAAAAATTATCTGGGCATGGTGGCGCATGCCTGTAGTCCCAGCTACTCGGGAGGCTGAGGCAGCAGGATTGCTTGAGCCCAGGAGACTGAGGTTGCTGTGAGCTAGGCTGACGCCACGGCACTCACTCTAGCCTGGGCAACAAAGTGAGACTCTGTCTTAAAAAAAAAAAAAAAGAATATCAAGGCTCAGCATGTGCTAACTTGCTTGAGGTCACTTGTCCAAGGAGCAGTGGCCTTGGAGCTGGGAGTCAGATCCAGGAAAGCCCAGGACACTGCTTTGCCTCTGGGGGGTGCCAGGACCGGGGCCAGAGCCGGAGTGTGGCTTTGTGGCTTTGTCCCAGCTCTGGCTAGAGCTTCTGGGGCCTGGCTGCAGGACTGCTGCCTAAGACAAGGGGCTGCTGCGCCACTGTGAGCTGACTAGGTGCACCCGGTTGCTCAAAAAGCAGAGATTTCAGGACAGCAACAGCAGAGCATTAACCCAAGTGGGGTCCTGTGGGACTGCAGGGCTCACACACCCTGCAGCTCTGAGCAGGCCCCCCTCCCCCCTCCCCGGGACTGAGACTGGGTTGTGAAAGCTGTCTGGGCTGTTTCTGGTTTGCTGACGTTTCTGTTTTACAAGTTCTGACACTGACTTTGCGGTATGATCCAAGACCGCTCCTGCCTCTCCCTTGTCCCTTACAAACTCAGACCTCAGTCTGGACTCCTGTTCCTCGAAGCTCACTGCTCTGATCGACAACCGGGCAGGTGACCCAGAGGAAGGGCGTGGGGACAGCCAGGGCCTAGGCAGCTTCTGGGCCTCCGTGAAGGGGTGCTGGGCAGGTGTGGCCGTGGGAGGAGCCTGTGGTGGCAGCACTTTCCTCTGCAGGGCACCTGTCCCTCCCCAGCCTGAGGCTACTCCCAGGCAGGTTCCTTTGTCTGGCTCCTGCCTGAGCCAAGGCTGCCCAGTGGGCGGGTGCTGGGTTCTAGAGGTCACTGCAGTGTGGGACTATTGGAGCCACTTGCCCTCTGCAGGCGCCCGACAGAGGGACAAAATCACTGCTGGTGGGCCGCTGTGAGTGCAGACTGCGCAGCCTTCAAGACACAAGTCATACCGTTATCAAAGAGACGGGGGCAAGAAACACCCTGTCTCCACCCATGGCCGGCTCCCTTCCTTGGCTTGGCCCCTGGGCTCCCTGCCCACCCTGCCCGGCTGCCCCTTACCTCGAGCCAGGTCTGGGAGGAAGGGGCAGGAGTCTTCAGGCTGGCAGGTGAGCTGTGCCCGTGGGTGGCGGTGCCGTCAGCGGGCTCCGTGCAGTTGTGCGTGGAAGGCTGGCTATTTAAGCGGAGGAAGAGAGGCTGCAGCCCCTCTGGCCCTGAAAGGCCACTTCATTCCTGAAGGGTCCCTTGTGTGGCAGACTGCTCTTCTGGCTGCTGCTGCTGCCACCAGGGCTGTGAATATTCCAGTGTGTCCCCAGCCCGTCCCCCCAGCTTGGCTGCTCAGCGTCACAGAGGCTGAGTGTGTGACTGTCTTCAGAGCCTCAGAGTGGGCGAGGGCTGGTGGGGGCTCGGCTGGAACTAACGGACACAAGAGGAAGTTTCAGAAGGGGATGACTCCTACTGATGGGGGCTGGGGGGCTGTCTGCCATGGCAACAGGCCAGTGCTTCCACGACTGTGGGAGCGGGCAGGAGGGGGTCTTGTGAATGCCGAGGGGGCAGGCTGAGCAGTCTTGTTTGGGCCCAGTGAGAGGGGACTCTTTCAGGACACTTGCCGTAGGGGCCTTGTGTCCTGCCCTGTATAATTAGGCCCCATTTGGGCGTTCAGAATAAATCACGGGCTTTCTCTGGAGCAAGGCACAGCTGCGGGAGCCTCATAATGGGGTGCTGTCTCGCCTGCGGGGATACAGCTCGGCCCCAGGCCTGGCCCTCCCGCTCGGCCTCCCTCTCTGGCCAGGAGCTATGGAGAGGCCCCGCTGCCTGCTGGACCCACGAATCCTCCCTGGGTGGCTGGAGTGCATTTGGGTGTCACCTGAGACTGTGGACAATGCTCGTTTCTCCTTATCTTCCCAAAAGTGATAAATCTGGTAACACGGGGAACCAAATAACCACTCACAGTTTCAAAAGCCTTAAAATTTTTTAGTGACAACATTGAAAACTGTATATGGCTGGCATTTAGGGAGTGCCTACCATGTGCACTATCTTTCATTTGTCTCCCCACGTGACCCTGTGAAGCTGGGTTATTGCCCCATTTTACAGATGAGAAAACCGAGACTCAACCTGTGGCAAACACTAGGAAGAGGCAGAGCTGGGATTTGAACCCAAGTGTGCGCCACTCCAGAACTTCAGCTTTGTGTATGCGTTTGCTTGTTTTTCTGTTACATTTTGAATCTATAATCCTTAGGTTCCACATTAATTTTACCCGGAAAAAAATTCTGAAGGTTGCCTTTAGATCTGGTGCTGCAGTCAGGTCTGTGGAGAAGGTGTTTCCCATCTGGGGTTCCTTCAAGAGATCCAGGCTTCTCAGTTCATCCTGCCTGGGAGCCGGAGCCCTGTGCAGGTGTCTGAGCTGGGCGGGGGTCCCTTTCCCGTCAGGCCCCAAGAGTGGCTCTCAGTGGTTGGAAGTGTGGTTGTTTGCCACTGGCTGCCCTAAGCAGGGAGTTTCTGGCTCACAGAGCTTCTGCTACTGGGTGACCACTGCCAGTGGCCTCAAAGGCATTGACCATTGCAATGGAGTCGAACTGATTTCTATAGCTTTGAAGCAGAGTTTATTCCATGTGGGTCGAATGTTGTCCTGATGCCAAGGAGGGGTCACCATGCCTGGGAGAAGGCTTATGAGGAGCAAAATGCCCTGCCTGTGACAGAGAGCATGGAGGTGGCCCGTGGTGGAGGGTGGAGCACAGGTGTCTGGAGAGGATGGGCTCCAAGGGTCACGGTGATGAAGGATGCAGCCGTAGGCCACACCTGCTGCCCACTTCGGGGGTAAAGACAGCTAGGCTTCCAGTCTCGGCCACCTGTCACACCGAGATGATGCCTGTCATCCCTCTCTCTCTGGCACAATCATTCATTCACTCACACGTTTAACAAACTGACCCTTAGCTGCTGCCCCGTGCTGGGCAGTGAGGTCCAGTGGGGGCACAGCGGAGTGCCAGTCGGCTGGGCACCTCACTTGGGCCCTTCCCTTACACACCACCTGGGACGATCAGACACCCCGGGGCAAGGTGAGCGTGGCCCTGTACAGGACAGAGTCCAGGTGGCAGGCATTGGGGCCGGGCAGGGGTGCTGAGCTAGCTGCCTGGCATCTGGGATGTGCTCGCTGTAATCTGGCTGGGGGACTTGAGTCTGAGACTTAATGTCTCAAGCAGATTCCCTGACCAGGTAAGGTGCCAGTGCTGGGTGTCAGGTCGCTGTGGAGGCCGTGCAGGGTGGAGAGGCTCCCCTGTGGCTTGGGGGCCTTGGGGGAGGACCCAGAGGCACCAGGAGCACGTTGTAGATCAGGTGGCAGGTGGGAACCGGCAATGAAGGGAGTTGGATGGGGCCTTTGTGTGTTTTTGCCTGGGGACCCTGGATCTAAATTCCTGCCACCTTGGAGGCCTGAGAAAACAGAAACCATGTTGATTTCTCTCTCAGTTGAGACCACAGCTGTTTCCCTGCACAGGGAGCAACATCAGAAATTACTCTGAGATCTTCACAAAAAAGACTCTGTCGTGGCAGTTCCTGGGTTTGGGGGCCTCCATCTGACATAGCCGTGCTTGTCTCTGGAGACAGAAAGTGCCTGTGCGTGCCCAGGCCCCTCTTCACCCGGTGGACCCCAAAGGAAGGGGGTGCGCAGGCCCCGCGGCCCGGCACTCACTGCCACTGTCCTGGGCGCAGGACCACTTGCTAAAACTTGTGTGTTGGGGATATTTGACAAATAAAATGACTTCAACAAATGTCATTTAAACGCCTGCTGCATTCCACAAAGTGTCCTAGGCTCTGACAATGGGAAAGAGGAACCCGCCACACACAGACGGCAGGCACAGCCCTCTGGCGACTTCGCTTCTGGTCTTTTCCTGAGCGCAGGTTCCTTTTCCGGAACTTACCTGTGCCTTCCAGGTGGCGTGACTGGCCACCTGTGCGGGGCCCTGGGCAGGGGGTCGGGGGCAGGGGGCTCTGTCCCTAAGGCCCGCCCTCGCCTCCCGCAGGCACCTCTGCAGGCCTTGCCACAACCGGGAGAAGGCCAAGGGCCTGGGCAAGTACATCTGTCAGCGGTGCCACCTGGTCATCGACGAGCAGCCACTCGTGTTCAGGAACGACGCCTACCACCCCGACCACTTCAGCTGTACCCACTGCGGGTAGGTCGAAGCCTGCTCTGCGACGGGGCAGGCGGAGAGCCAGGGCTGCCCAGAGCCAGGGGCAGGGCACGGTGAGGCGGCATAGGGGAGCCGGAGGGTCCAAGGAGGTCTGGAGAGCGGCCCGCAGGGCTTCGGGCAAAGCGGAGCAGGACGCATCCCTCTCCAGGGCTCAGACTGGGGGGCGCTTGAGTCTCAGGCTGGCGGACCAGGCCCCCGGACTGCTGGCTGGGTGGTGAGACGGAGTGGAGGCTGGGTCGGGGGGCTGCAGAGCGGCTCCTGGAGGGGCCTGTGCTGGCTGTGGGGTGGGGGAGAGACTGCAGAGCTGTGGTCGGGTCCCCCCCAGTCAGTCCCCTCTGTGCCTGCCTCAGACGCCAGTCTGTTTGGAGGGGGAGGCCCGAGAACAGACCTGCCTCTCAGAGGCCGGGCGGTGCAGAACACAGGCGCCCTTCTGCCCGGGCATGCTCCGGGGCTGTCTGGGGCACAGGAAGTCTTCAAAGGGCCCAGAGATCAGAGAGGGCTGCCTGCTGCAGTGTTCCGCTGGGACAGAATGGGGCCTCTCAGGGAGCTGTGCCCCGGGCTGGAGGGGCTGGTGTGACCCTGCAGAGAGACAGGGACGGCATCCCTGGGTCTGCGCTGTCTTCCAGGAAAGAGCTGACTGCTGAGGCCCGTGAGCTGAAGGGGGAGCTCTACTGCCTGCCTTGCCACGACAAGATGGGTGTCCCCATCTGTGGGGCCTGCCGTCGGCCCATCGAGGGCCGTGTGGTCAACGCACTGGGCAAGCAGTGGCATGTGGAGGTGAGCCAGGCCGGCGGATTCGTGGCCTAGGTTGTGGGGTGCCCCGGTCCATGGTCACGGTTAGAGCCCTCCTGTGTCCCCACCCAGGCCGTGTGGCTGGCTCCCAGCAAGGACCTTCCTCCTGGTGGCTGGCCCTCCTTGTACTGGCCGGGGACCCAGCCTGCCTATGGAAGCCAGAGACCTGAGCCCACAGGGCGTGGCTGGGCAGACCTGTTCACCTTTCCTCCCCCTCCTGGCATGCTAGGAGATTCCAAAGTCAGGAGACACTTTGGGGACAGTCTGGCCAGGGCACCCTGTGGGGTTGTGGTTGATAGAACCAGCTGTGTGCACGGCCTGTGTAGACATGGAGCTGGTGGGCTCCTCAGGTGTGTGACTCAGGTCACCTGAGCATTTGGTCCCAGACTGTGGGCTCTCATGTTCTTACAGACACACTTGGAAGGAAGTTTATGTGCCTGGCCAGCCTTGTGTCTCGAAGCTATGTCTTTGGCAGCCTGTTTGAGAAGGTCCTTGGCACAGGCCCTGACAGCGTCCCCCGGGGCAGGCGCCTCCCCACCTGCCCAGTCCTGGAGGAACAGGAAGGCGCTTCCCAGTGACCGCTGGCATGTGGGGAAGCCCCAGGAGGCACCAGGCTGAGAGGCAGGGCTCCCGCCTGGGAAGGCCCCCCATGCTATGGCACCTTGCTGGCACCTGACGCCCCCGCTGAGACTGCCAAGGGGGAAACCAGCTGGGAGAGGACGGTGACCTGCAGTGTCACCGTGGGGGGGTACCTTAGAGGAGGAGCTGGATGTGCTGATCCCAGGGCAGGGGTCCTCAAACTCTGGCCTGCAGGCCACATGCGGCCCACCGAGGACATTTATCTGGCCCATGGGGTGTTTTTGCTGCTGCTGCCTGTCCTGCCTAGCAGCCGACTCGTCCCGGCCCACAGGCATGTGTGGAACGTGTACTGCACTCTCCAACGGCCCTCCGACGGTCTGAGGGACAGTGAACTGGCCCCCTGTTTAAAAAGTTTGAGGACCCCTGCCCAAGGGCATCCATGCCCCTCTGCCCAGTGTGAGCCCTGCAAGGCTACCACCTGCTCAGTCTCTGCTTCCTGTCTCCTGGGGTCACCACTGTCCCCTGGAGTCACCGCGCCAGCCCTGATGCCACCTGGCCTGCACTCTGTCCTCCCAGCACTTTGTCTGCGCCAAGTGTGAGAAGCCGTTCCTGGGGCACCGGCACTACGAGAAGAAGGGGCTGGCCTACTGTGAGACCCACTACAACCAGGTGAGCCGCGTGGCCTGCGAGGACTCGAGGCGGCGGGCACAGCGGAGAGCAGGAGAGGCTTCAGGCAGACCCCTCAGGAGCCCTGTGGGGCGCTGAGCCCAGGCCTGTGCCCTTGGCCCTGGTTCCTGGCTTGGGGTCTCAGCAGCTCTCTTGGCCTCAGTGTCTTCATTTGAAAAACGTGCCCTTGTACCCAGGCCTGTTGTGAGGACCGAATGAGATGGCAGTGTGAGGTCCTGGGCATGGGGGTGACGGTGCCAGCAGCCGCCCCCTCTGTGACTCTGCTACAGAAGCCTGGGAATGCTGATGGGACGGGGCCACCCAGGCCCACCCCTTGCAGGACACCAGCAGGATCACAGGGGCCTTTCGGGGAGCAATGCCTCAGCTTGCTGTCCTTCCCAGGGGGTGTATTTGATGGGCCAGGGGTCCCCTGTGCCCAGCAGGAAAGACCCAGGGGGAGGCCTGGGCAGAGGCCAGGCGAGGGTGCACCCTGCCCCTGGGCTGGGCCATGCCTGCCTGTGGCCGCACTGACAGCCTGCTTGGTCCACAGCTCTTTGGGGATGTCTGCTACAACTGCAGCCATGTGATCGAGGGCGACGGTGAGGCCCCTGTGTCCCCAAGCCCCTCCCTCCCCTGCCCTGCGCCTGTTCTCCTGGCCTGCAGCTGCAGGCCCAGCTGGCCCTGCTCCGCACAGCTGGGCCTGTGGTGGCCTGGCCAGGCCTGCTGAGCCGCACGTCTGCCCCACAGTGGTGTCGGCCCTCAACAAGGCCTGGTGCGTGAGCTGCTTCTCCTGCTCCACCTGCAACAGCAAGCTCACCCTCAAGTAAGTCGTGTGGGAGGTGCAGGGTGGAGAAGACTTCTGCCAGTCCCTCCTCCCATCTGCCTTGCCTGGGGACAGCCGGGCCCCACACAGCCCAGGGAGAAGGGGACGGGTCCGGGCCCCCAGGGCACAGTGAGAGGAGAAACACATGGGCCTGCGGTACACCAGCAAGAACCCTGGGCCCTGGGAGGCGGGGCGTTGCAACCCAGCCGGCAGCACGCAGGCAGCTGGCTCGCCAGGCAGCCTTGTGGGGTGTGGGATGGCTGGACTATGACAGGAGAGATGGGGCCCAGGTTTCTGAGGACAGCAGGGAGCCATAGAGGGTTCTGGGTCAGAACCCCAGAGAAGCCTCTAGGAAGGGAGGCCTTGAGGCCCATCTCATCCACTGTGTTCTCTGGCCAGGGCACCCTGGGGCCCGTCCCGCTGGCTGGGAGAGGCTGGGGGCTGGGGGCCGAGGGACACCCACTCCTCTGTCTCCGCGGCCACCGTCTGGGGTCACAGTTGGTGGGGCATGGGGCTCTGCTGACTGCTGGGCTTTGTCCCTAGGAACAAGTTTGTGGAGTTCGACATGAAGCCCGTGTGCAAGAGGTGCTACGAGAAGTTCCCGCTGGAGCTGAAGAAGCGGCTGAAGAAGCTGTCGGAGCTGCCCTCCCGCAAGGCCCAGCCCAAGTCTGTGGACCTCAACTCGGCCTGAAGGCCCTGCCCGCCCGCCGCGGCCAGGCCGCTCCTCCCTGCTTGCTGCCTTCCCCGGCCACCGGCTTCCACCCTCTGCTCTTGGACTCCTCACCTCGGTTTATCTGTGTCCCCCTTCCCCCTTCTCCTCCTCTCTGCTTCCCCGAGTCCCTTCTCTCCTCGGCTGGGGCCCTTCCCCTTCTTTCTGTGCAGAGGCAGGGGCTGGGTGGGGAGCCTGTGACAGGCCTGGGCCGGCTCTTGGCAGCCACCTCCATCTGTGCCCATGGGCTTCTGCCTACGGGTCTCCAGGGACCTGTCCTGACCTGTCCCTCCCCACAGGGGTCCTAGTGGCACACGCTGTCCTGTGGGAGCCTCTGCCCCAGCGCGGCCCTGCCGTGTGCATGCTGCCATCTGGGGTAACACAGCCAGGGTGGCCCACCTGAGCCACAGGGCCAGGCCATGCAGATGGGGTGTCTGGGGGACACCCTTCAGCCCCTCAACACTGCTCAACCAAGTAGCGTCCCTGCACCCAAAGTGGACCAGCAAGTCCTGCCACACCGACCTACGAGCTACCTGCAGAGCCAGCACCCCACCCACCACACAGGCCTTCCTGAAATCCCACTTTGGCTGCCTGCCTCTGTCCCCTCTTCCCTGTCCCAGGGCCTGCATTGAGCCCTTGGGTGGGGTTGCTGGGGGCCGGAGAGGACATGTCCTCTGTAGCCAGTGCAGACCTGGTGCTGGGGCTCACGCTTGCACAATGAAGGCCATTCCCACAACCACAGTGGCCTGTGTGGTTTGTAGTGGGAGGGTTGGAGGGTGGGCAGTGGCTTCTGTGGACACACCGCTGCTGGGGTTGGTGGACAGACAGAGACAGACATTGGAAGGCATTCAGGCAGCCCCAGCCCCTGTCCTGCGCCAGGCTGCCAGCTGGGAAGCACCAGCCCTGGGGGCTGGCCCAGTGGGCAGAGTCAGGGGTAGGCTGGGCAGGGCCTGCTAGTGGGGGAACCCAGGCTCCAAGGCCCCGTGTCCAGCTCTGCCTGCTGCCTGGCCTTAGCACAAAGCCAGAGGCCGGAGAGCAGCGCCTCCTCCCTGGCCCCAGAGCAGTCCCCTCGCCCCAGCAGCCCGTGGGGAGGAGGACAGGTGTGCAGAAGGGCCAGGAAGGAGGACTCTCCCGTGAGTGCCCCTCCCAGGAGACCGGACGGGAGGGAGGAAAGCAGGAGAAAGAAGGAATGAAGTTATTCCTGGGGAACGCAGTTGTCCTCCAGTGTCCCTGGGGAAGTCACAATGCTTTTTGATTTTTCTGGAGACCCTCTGCAGGCCACTGCTCCCAGGCCTCGCGCCCACCTGGTGCCCACCCCTGCTCCCTCACCGACACACGCCCACTGCTCTGTGGATTTTTATTGAACACTCCGCCGGGTGGGCCCTCCTTTGGCTCCACAGTCAGTGCCCAGGAGAGAGGGTCATCTGGGGTGCTGAGGCGGGCCGTGTGTTGGGAAGCGGGCACTAGGGGCTGGCCAGGGCTGGAGCCCGGGAACCCCGCTGCCTGTCCATGGTGCTCAGGAGCTGCTGCACGTATGAGGTCAGCAGGTCGTCCATCTTGTAGCCCTGGACGGGGGGCAGGGTCGGGTCAGAGGCCGTGGTAGCAGGGAGGGCAGGTGGGGGTCCTGCACTTGGGGACTTGGTGGCATCCGCCTTCTCTGCCTCAGCCACCAAGCGGGGCAGGGCAGGCACGGGAAGAGGGCAGGTGGGCTCTGCTGCGCTGGCCACTGCTCTGCCTGCACTGTGGGCCGGTCTCCCACCCAGCGTGGACCCCGGGAGCGTGCCCAGCCTCCCTCTAGGGGCAGCGGGGGTGCGGTGGGGACCCAGCCCCAGCGCCTCCTGGTTGTGTGTCTGGGTGGGGAGGAGGGCGAGGCTCACCAGGGAGGTCTCACACAGCAGGCGGCTGCCGCGGCCCAGGCTCCCCAGCACCATGTGGAAGTAGGTGCTGCCACTGCTCCAGCTGGAGATCTTGGTGAAGGGGTGGGTGGCGAGCAGGTCCTGGGGGCAGAGGGGAAGGTGGGCAGGGCCTCCCCAGCGTGTGTGCTGTGTGTGCGCGTCTGTGCTGGGCGCAGGAGGGGCGGGACATGCTGGAGCAGGGACACAGCCCCACCCGCACGAGCGTCCCTGGACCTGGTGGCCCCCAGCCCCGCCAGAGGCCCTGAGTGTGTGAGGCAGCTACCTTGGTCCTGGGGTGGATGAGCAGGACCCCGTGTCGGTTGATGGCGATGAGGATGATGTCTGGGTGGGAGGGCTCCGAGGTTTGCTGGGAGGGACATGGTGGTCACAGTCCAGCAGAGGCCAGGCAGCACCTCCTCAGAGCCTGGGGCACACGCCCACACACGCACACACACATGCACAGACACGTACACACGTGCACACGCACACACGCCCATGCGCACATGCACATGCACAGACACGTATACACGTGCACACGCACACATGCCCACGCACTCACACACTCACAGACACATACACACATGCACACGCACACACACCCACTCACGCACATGTGCACAGACATGTACACACGTGCACACGCACATAGACACGTACACACGTGCACATGCACACGCACATGCACACAGACATATATACACGTGCACACGCACACACACCCATGCACACACACTCGCACAGACACGTACACACATGCACACACACACGCCCACGCGCACACACACACACACATGCACGCGCACACACACACTCCCCAGCCTGCAAAGTGCTGAGGACAGCTGGGGCTGCGGGCAGAGCGGGTGCACCGTGTGGGTGGTAGGCCGGGCCTGGGGGAGGCCTACCTTCACCTCGAAGAAGGCGGACCCGAAGGTGGGCCACCGGCAGAGCCACCTCAGGAAGGCCACCTTGGCCTCCTCCACCGTCTTGTCCCTGTGCTTGTCATAGGCCAGGAGGATGCTCTGCGGGGAAGGGGGCTGGTGAGGGCTGGGGGAGCAGCGCCCGCCCACCCGCGGGAGGGGGGGTTGCGGGAAGAGGGTCTCGGCGCTGGGGGTGCCACAGGGGAGGCGTGGCGCGTGCAGTCCCTGCCGCCTCCACCTAGGCAGGGGCGGCACCGGGCGGGGTCTCTGGGAGGCAGCAGCCCGAGAACTCCTCCCCAGCGCTGTCGCTGTCAGGGACCTTTCTCCACTCTTCCGGGGACATGAGGCGCGTGAGGTTCTCGGGCACCAGTTCCCTCAGGATCTTGGCGACACTGGCCAGCTGGGACCGGTCATTGTCAAACTGGGCCTTGTAGATGAGGCCTGCCAGGTGGACAGCATCCTCCCGAGAGCACTTGTGGAACCCACGCAGGTACTTGGGCAGCTCCTGGGCGGTGGACATGCTGGCCTCAGACTGTGCCCCCACCCAAGCCCCTCCTTCCTGATGAGCCCACCCCATCCAGGACAGACTGGCCAGCGCAAGCTCAGCCCAACAGGGTGGAATTTTGGGTGGGGGTGACCCTGAGTCAAGGCAGGGCCCTTGGCATCCTGCGTGGAGGTGGCCTGCTCCATCTGTGTGTAGCTGGTCCCTCAGGGCACGGCCACTGCTCCGGGGGCTGGGGGCTTCTCTGTCCCTCCCCTTCCCTGCAGTTGTGCTGTAGGTGCCAGTGCAGTCACTGTCCCCAAAGGCTGCTGCCCTCTGCTCCAGGCTCCAGAACTCTCAGGGGTGCAGCGTGGACCCAAGGCTGGAGCTGGGCATGGGCCGGTGCCCGGGGCAAGGCAGGTCCCACCCCTGCCTGCCCGCTCCTCCGGTCTCAGGGCAGGTGTCAGAGGGAAGGGGATGTCCCTGACGCTCACCAGGAGGGCAGCCTGCCCACTACCTGGTGGTAATGAAGTATGGTGTCTGCGTTCACGTCTTTCCCCGGTACCACGTTGAGCCACAGTTTCCGCATGAAGTACACCTGGTAGGGGAGTGTCACAGGGGCCCCTGGGCAGGGGCAGCAGTGGGCACCAAGCCTGTCCCAGCAGGTGTTGCCGGCCCTGCCTGGCCTCTTCCCTGCCCCCACCACTTCCCACCTGGAAGCCCCCCTCATTCCTTGGAGCCTGAGTGGGGGTCAGGCCCTGTGCAACTTCATCACCCTGCAGGGCGGCCGTGTGCCCCAGGCTGTCCCTGTCCCCACACCCTGTGAAGCTGGGAGGCCCTCACCACCTGACCCCAGGGCCTGTTGTGCCCACAACCCAGGGGACATCACACCCTAGGGAACGAACGAATGGGCACCGGCCATGCAGGAGGCGACCCCACCCAGGGAGGCTGACAGCCCCACCACGCCCTCCCCCCAGCTCCACAGGGACCCCTCACCTTCTTTCTGGGGCTTGTTCTTCTTCACCCAGTCAGACACCTGCCTCAAGGAGTCAAAGAAGAAGTCTCCCTCCTTCTGGCTGATGACCTGGGGCAGGGGAGGGTACAGGGAGGCAGGCAGGTGACTGCCTTCTAGGGATTGTCCCCTTGGGAGGGTGCTGGAGGCTCAGGCTGGAGTCAGCCTGTGTGTGGGCCACCGAGGGTGGGACACAGGCTCTGTCTCCCAGACCCCACCCACCTTCCCTTGACTGCCCCGGCCCCGCAGCGAGGGGCCTGGGCCAGCGCGGTCGCCGGGCAGGCTGAGGCCCCCACTGGAGAGCCCTGCCTGCCATCCTCCCGCGGCCCAGGCGTACCTTGTCTGCGATCTTGATGAAGAGGCTGCAGCCCTCCCAGGAGGCCAGCTGCAGCCTGGTGGCGATGCTGTCGCACACATCCCGTACGCGCGTGCTGCTGCCCACCTCCAGCATCTGGGCAGAGAGGCGCCGGTGAGGCCCAGAGCCCGGCCTGGGGCCAGGGTGCTCCTAGGGTGGCAATCTGGGGACGCGGTGCAGTCCCGGAGGACCCTTCACGCCTGGTGCTTCCGTTCCTTCATGAAGCATGTGCTGGGTGTGCTCTGTCCCAAGAGGCACAAACCCCTCCAGAGCCCTCACCAGAGGTCCGAGTCCCAGCACTGCTGTCCTGGGCCTGGCCTTGAACTTGCCTTGAGAGCCAGGCCGCCAGACCATGGGAACTTCTGTTACAGGGCCTGGGCCGCCCCAAGCCCATAAAGGCCAAGCTGCTGCTGGGAAGAGTATGAGGTGGCAGTGCGCACCTCTGTCCCCTTGGCCTGCAGGCCTTTGCCACCTCCTGCAGAGGCTTCTGTGTCACCGCTGGGTCCTGGTCTCTCCCCTGCCACTGCCCCTCCGTCGTCTGCAGCAGCCGTGCATGCTCTGAGCACAAGGCTTGCCCGACGGTGGCACCTGCTCACCGTGGCCCGGGGTGGGTAGAAGCCCCCAGGGGCTCCCAAGTTCTGGGACTCAACCTTGCTGCCACTCTCTGGCTTCCGGCCTGTGTCCTTGGCATGGAACTGCCAACTCCCACCTTGGGACAGTCCCTACTTCCAAAGCACCTGACGACAGGCAGGGCTGCATCCCTGGGGAGGAGGGGAGGAGTATGGCAAAGGTGAGACGGGCCACTGGAAACCCTGAAAACGGCTCTCCTCGGTGACCAAAGAGCATGCTGGGTGGATGGAGGATGCCTGCGCCCCCTTGGCCTGAGACTTGCTGTGGGGACCAGGGCAGGGGACTCACCTCACTGGTGCTATTGGGGAAGTAGACCTTGTGGCAGATACGGGAGACATTTTGCTCGGCGGCCTCCACCTCCACCTGGTGTGGGGGCTGCTTCCGGGGCCCGGCCCTGGGCGGAGCAGTGCAGGCTGCAGAGGCCACCCATGCCCGCCCCAGCCCCAGCCTCCAGGTGGGCCCCAAACCATGTGCCAGAGACAAAAGAAGTAATACCCATGACCACTGAGGGGTTGGTCCCGGCCCCTCCCACTCCCCAGGCTGCCCCTGCCTGGTGGGCTCACACATGGCCCCAGAGGGAGCGGAGGAGCTGGGCCTGGCCTCACCCCCAGACGACACACTGGGGAGGCCCAGGCCAGGGGCCCTGGGTGTGGCCACGCTGTGCTCTTGTTCTCAAGCGACAGGGCACTGGGCAGGGCCTCTCTGAGAGCGTCTGCCTCGCTCCATGCCCTCAGCTGCCGTGGAAATTCCGGCCACTCCTGTGGTCAGCCCACCCTCCCCACAGCTGCAGGTGGCCAAGCAGAGGCAGCCAGTAGGGGAGAACGAAGACGGCCAAGGAAGCACCTCCTGATGTGGGCCGGACGGGGGACAGCCTCCAACCTAGGCTGCTTGGGTCTGGGCTGGGGCCTCCAGGCAGCTCCCCTGCGCCCTGGGCGGGCCGCGGTGGGGCTGGTGGCTGTGACTGAGCCTGCCAGGAGCCTCCACTGACTACCCAGGCCTCCCTGCTGGGCCTCACCCCCACCTCCCTCCCAGGGGCTTGGGGCCTGGTCCTGCCTCCCCTAACTGACACCAGCCTCTGGAGAGAATGCTGAGTCCACCCTGTTGGCGAGGGTGCCTGGACCTGGAGCCCTTGGGTGGCCCAGGGCATGGAGGTGGCCGCTCACCTCAGGACCCTTTGGACACGGCGGCTGCAGTCAGGGGCCAGCAGCTTCCCCCTCCGGGTGTCTATGAACTTCTGGGCATGGGGCAGCAGTGCCTTGCTGGGCGGGAAGAGGCCTGTGCAGAGCCACAGCAGCTGCCAGCCCCGGTCCTCGCTGTGCCTGGGGGGGGGGATGCCCGTCAGCAGGGAAGGGCTCTCTCCAGGGCCCAGGCAGGCACCTCGGGGAGCAGGGACATGAGGCCTGGAGGGCCCACAGAGGAGGACGCAGGAGGGGACCAGCAAGGCCGTAGCGTGCCGGCCATGTCCAGCTGCCCGACACCACAGGGCTTTCTCACCCTCGAGACGTGGAGGCCATTGTGCCCATCTTGCCCATTGGCGCCCAGAACACTAGGCTCAGAGAGACCACAGCCCACTTAGGTCACACGGAGAGAGGGTGGGGATGGGCAGGCCCTGGGCAGAGCTGTTCCCTCCTGATCTGACCACCGCCAGGATGTCAGCAGAGCAGACCAGGACCCAGCCCTTCCCACTGCTGCCAGAGGTGCTGGGCAGGGGTTCAGCCGCCATGAGCTCCCCGTCTGAGCTGCGGCTCCAGCCTCAGGGGCTGGGATGAGAACTGGGCACCCTCACCCGCTGTCCCCAGCAGACCTATTGGAGTTGTGGGTCAGCTGCTTCAGGATCTGGCAGTAGACCTCGTCCTGTAGGGACGAGTCCTGCAGGGCCAACGAGAAGATCTGGTCGGTGAGCTCCAGGGTGGGCCAGGCCTGCCGGGAGGGGTAGTCACCCATGTACCTGAGGATGGGTGTGCCTGTCAAGGAGAATGGCACTGGGGGTGGCCCCAAGCTGACCCCTGACCAGGCGTAAACACTGACCTCTGGTTCAGCCCCCACACTGACCCCTGACCCAGGTCCCAAGTAGACCCCTGAACAGGGCTAGACACTGACCCCAGCCCTGCTGTGAGCTGTGTGTGGGCTCTGCCCAGCGCTCTGGGAGGAGAGGCCTGGCCCTTCATGGAGCAGCTGTGGGGCTTGGAGGGGCCTTGGGTGCCCGTGTCTGGGGGGCTGGTGTGCGGCCAGGGCAGGCCGGCTGGGGAAGGATATCCACGAAGATCTGGCAGGCGATGTCCCGGAGGTCAACATTGGCATGGACACGCTTGAGCAGCGGCTGCCGCAGTGGCTCAGGGGAATAGGCCCACAGGTGGCCCCGGGCGCGGGCCAGCGGCAGCACGGCTCTGCTCACAGTCCCCTTGTCTGGGGCCCTGTCAGGGAGGGAGGCTGGCATGAGGGCCCACCGTGGGGCCTTGGCTGGCCCACACTTCTCTGTCCTCTGTCCAACCTCCCGGGATGGCTGTGGGAGAGTCAGAGCGGCCCCTCCCTGCCAGGAGCCCTCCTGCGTCCCTCACCCTGGGAAGGCCTCCCTGCAGCCCCCGGGGCACTGAGGGCAGCGGGCACCTGAAGAACTCATGGGAGAACTCCTCCAGGGTGTGTGGCTTCTCCCCGGGCTGCTCCACGGCTAGGGGCTGTGCAGGCTGCCCCTCCTGGGCTGCCAGCCTGCGCTTCTCTGGAGACATGGCCAGCAAGCTCTGGAGGGACACAGGCCTGTGGGTGCCCAGCAGCCACTGCCCACCAGGCCCTTTCCCGTGGGCTCCTCCTGGCCTGGCTGCCTCGGCGATGCAGGAGGCGTCAGACCCAGCACTGGACAGCCCGGGGCCTACCCATTCCCGCATCGCCCGCTGTGTGACCCAGGACCATGACCCACCTGCCCAGCGCCTGTTTCCTGTCCCTTAGCAGGGTTAGTGCCAATGGCTACAGAGCCCAGACCTCCTGTTCCAGGGGTCGCAGCCACTCTGGGTTTCTCAGGCCTCAGGTCCCCTTCCCCCCGGGCCTGTCCCCAGGGCCACCTACCCAGCCCTGTCTGCCTGTGCCCCAGCTCAGGCTCCAGCACGCACATCACCCTTGGGATGTGCCCTGTTACCTGCTCCCTGCCTCCCTGTGTGGCTGGTCTTGGGGGCTGGACAGATGGCTCTTGGGGCAGGGACACTTGGGTGACTTTGGGTCAGGGTACAAATGAGGCAAAGGCCGGGAACGACTGGGTAGGTTTCCAGGACACACCCACGGTGGGGCAGAGGGAGGGAGCACCCATTTACTGAGCACCTATAAGTGCCAGGTGCTGGGCCAGGCACTGTTCACACACTGTACCAGCGTCATGGTCACCCCCAGGGCTGACCTCAGGCCTGGGCAGCTCTCCTGGCCCTCTGCCAGGTGGGCTGCAGGTCCCTGAGCTAGGCCCCCAGCTGGCCATCCCAGGCCACCCCCCATGCTGTGAGATACCAGCAGCTGCACTGAGGGCTTGGTCACTGTGGGGATGGCGTAGAGGCAGGCTGTGGGCACTAGCCCCGTCTTGCCCGTCCTGTCGTTTTGAGCCAGGGTCCAGTTCTCAGAGGCCAGAAGTCCCTGCTTCTTTGTCAGGACCAACAAGTCCCCCTTCTTGAAGGGCAGGAGGGTGGGGTCATCTGCAAGGCCAGGGCACAGGGTCAGAAAATCCATTTTCTGAGGACTCTGCAGGGGCCAGAGGCTGTGCTGCCATTTCATGGGTTGTCTCCTTGGACAAATGAGGAAAGTAAGGCACAGAGCCGTCAGCACGAGGCCACTCCAAGTGTGAGTGGTGGGGGATGGAATCTCGGGGCCCCAGAGGGCTGTCACCTGCTGCACCTGCCCAGGTGCAGGGCCCAGGGTGGGCAGGCTTCAGGGGCTCTGCCCCAACCCCAGCCCTGGGGAGTGTGCTCCCTAGCCCACTTCCTCTTCTGTAAAATGAGGAAAGCAATGATCCCTCCCTTCTGGGAGGTGGTGAGGATGGGCAGCGTCCTGGGCTGCCTTTCTCACCGCGCTAAGGCCCCATGCACAGCCCCTTCCTCTGTGTCCCAAAGGGCCCCTCCCTTCTGAAGCTCCTGCCCTGATGGCACCAGCCCACTGCCCGTGCTTGCAGCCAGTAGCCTAAGCCTGCCTGGGGCTTAGGGGTCTTGGGGTCCTGGCCTTGTCACCTGGCCCCTTTGCCCGCAGCCCACAGCCCAGCTCTGGCTGGAACGCTGGCTTGTGGGGAGCTGTGGGTGAGAACTAGGCTCCCACCACTGAGCTGTGCGACCCTGGGCCAGCTCCTTCCCTCTCTGAGCCTCTGGTGCCAGGCCTGCACAATGGGCAGGGTGGCTATGGGGTGGGGCCAACTCTTCCCAGTGCAGTCCTGAGCAAGGTCGGCCTTGGGGGTTTGAGACCACCTCTTTCAACTCCCTCATTTTGTAGAAGAGGAAACAGTGGCCAAAAGACCCAGGGCCTTGCCCATAGCTGTCCCCCAGTGTCCCAGAGCCCTGCCCTCTGCCACATAGCTGCTGTGCGTGGAGGGAGCCTGCTGCCCCCTTGGATCCCATGCACTGTCCCTCGCCCTGCCCCACCCTGCCGGGCACCTGTGGCTTTCCTGTCCTGCAGGGCCATGGTGTACATGGATCTCTCCTTCAGGCCCTCCAGGAACAGGGCCACGAGCTCGGCGATGGCCACACTGCTGGGGGACAGGAACTCGTAGTCCTCGTGCAGCGTAGTCAGCAGCAGCCTCTGCCCGCCCTGGGCCTCCCTGGGGAGGAAGGCTGTGTGACCAGGGCCACCTCCACCCTGCCCGCTTCAGCCCTCCTGACTTACAGACCAGGAAACAGGAGGCTTGTCTGGGGCTGGGGCCAGGCCAGGCACCACTGTGGGTGGTGGGCAGATGACAGCCCCTCGGGCCTCAGGGGCAGTGGGGGATGCCCAGCCCGAGAGTGTGGGGTTGGCTTTGGGCAGGTGTGCAGGGACACCACACGGACACGAGGGAGGTGGCAAAGAACATTAGTGCTGAGACGAGTTGCTGGCTCTGCCGCGTGCTAACTCTGCAACCCCAGCCACGCTCCCTGGCCCGTGTGTGCCTCAGTTTATGCATCTGCAGAACCAGTGGCGCTGTGAGGGCTTTGTGGCACACACAAAAGTGCCCGGCGTGCTCTGCCTCAGGGGCACAGCCTGCTGGTCACAATTGTGGTCATGCCACTGTTCGCTGTGCTTTGCCAAGGGGGCTGGCAGGGCACAGGCAGGACTCCCCGCGGGGCCTGGAGGAGTCCACAGCTGTCGCCTGAGCAGGGAAGTGCCTGCTGAGTGCACGCTTCATGCCCTCTCTAGAGGGTCCACGCCCCGAAGAGGCGCGGCCAGGGCATGTGCGGCGCGCAAAGTGCTGAGCAGGCAGTGCGTCCGGCACAGGAGGGCGCCCAAGTCCGGTGGCCACGGCACACGACAACCGTGCCCCACCACCCTGGCCCGGCTCCGCGAACAACACACCACCCCTTCTTGCTGTCTCTCCCTGAGCCCCCAGATGCACCAATTCCAAGAATTCAGCTTGTGAGAAGACCTCTTCCCTCGGGGTCCCCACCTGTTGGTGGCCAGACCCATGATCTCTGGGAAAGAGAGTTCCAGCAGCATCTTCTCCCGCTGGTCCAGGAAGTACAGCCCCTTCCAGTTAACAGCCAAGACGAGCTGGGTCTTGGGCAGGCCAGGGCCTAGGCGGGGGAGACAGCAGAACAAAGGTCATGCTGGCCCCCCGGTGCCCAGCCCACACCTGCCCCAGCCCATCAGGTGCCATTACCAGAGAGCGTGGTGACTTCAAAGAGCCGGGAGAAGAGCAGTGGCCACTGCAGGCAGGCGGCGTCCACCACCTGCTCCTGCACGGCCAGTGGTGTAGCCTGCGTCTGGGTGTACGGGGCCTGTGGGGGACCATGGGCATCACCGCAGTGGCCCTGTCTTCCCTGGCTAATCCCTTACCCAGTGCTCAGGGTGGTGAGCTGGTGGCTCACTGTGATGCTTCTACCTAAGGCAAGGCCTGCCTGCGGGGGCCTACTCCAGGGATGCCCCTGGGGACTTCCTGGGGACTGGGGCAGCCCTGCTGAACCCTGGGTGCCCTTTTAGGAGGCAGTTTGGGGAGAGAAGGCCTTCCCCTCTTCTTCATCGAGGTGCCCCGGCTGCAGGGTGGGGCTGCAGCTTGCAGCGCTCAGCACGGGAGCTGCGCGTGTCTGCGCACGTGCGCTTGGGCTCCTGCCCACACCTGCCTGCAGGTCTGTGCCTGGCGCCCTGCAGGAAGCCCACCCTGCGCGGTGCCGCCCGCTGCCTGTCTCCTCTGGAGTTCTGCGTAATGGCCTCTCCCAGGACCTTGCCTCGACCGTCCCTCTGGCTCCTCGTCTCCAGGTTTCCTTCTCCTTTCTGGACTGTTCCCCACCTTCCCTCTCCCCTCCTCCTCTGCTGCGCTGTGTCTGGAACTGGCTGTGATGCCCAACTGAACTTCCAGCTTTTGAAAGTGGCCGAGTAATATCCACATGCTGGCTTTGGGAATGCAAACTGATGCATTGCATCTGAAGGGAAATTTGGCACTACGTAACACGTATCAAATATTTAGCACGTCCACATGCTCTGACCCAGGGGTTCCCGTGCACCCAGTGAGGGGACACTGAGAGGCCCAGGGGGCAAGGAGGGCAGCCCCTGAGGGCAGGACAAATGCCGGGGCAATGGCATGGCCAGTGGCCAACAGCCATGGAGGAGCTCTCGTGCATAGAGGCAAGGGCCCAGCGCGATGCCACAGCAAGGACCAGCATGGGGACCCATGCCAACTGGGAAGGAAGGAAGAAGGCAGCACAGGCCTGTGACAAGGATTTGAACTGAGTGGGACTGTTTGAACCTGAAGAGCAGCCTACACTTAACTGTCAAGGTTAAGCTTCCTGTCCCCTAGGGGTGGGTCTCGTGGGGAGGGGACCCATCCTCTGCACACCAAGGGTCCCACCGCCCTGAAGGGCAGTTCAGGGCTGGAGTCCCCAGGCTGAGTGCAGGCTGACCTTGGCGTAGGCAGCAGTGACGAGGCTAGTCCACTTCTCAGGGGGCTTGGTCCTGTACAGCTTGGGGGGTAGGCAGCTGGGCAGCAGCTCCTGGATAGCCTTGTCCCCCACCGAGGCGCCGAGCTGCACATAGCAGTGCCGGGCCAGCAGCTCCACCAGCCCTTCCTCCTGCAAGGCAGGGGGAGGGCAGACGGGTGAGCACCCACCCTTCCCCAGGACGCCCTTACCCCGTGGCCCCGCTCTTGCCTCAGTGTGGCGGAGCTGGCCAGCAGCTCAGACAGGACATGGGCAGCCACCCTGTCCCACCACCTCCACTTCCTTCCCCAACTGAACCACCATATGCCCTGCCTAGGCCCCTATACAGGCCCGCTCCCGCTGGCAAGACAAGGGGTGCTCATCTGAGCTCCTAGGTGGAACCCGGACGCTGCTGCTGTGGGTGGGGTGAAGGTGGGCAATCCCTGTCTGAGCTCCAGTCCTCACTTGTCCAGGGAGACCTGTGGCCGCTGCTGTAGGGCTTCTGCAGGGACTCAGCCGGCAGGAGCGAGTGTGAGGCCCCAGCGTGGCCTAGCACTGGAAGGGATCCAAGCAGCCATTCCAGATGGCCCCGCAGCAGCACCCTCCTGACTGGGCACAAGGGGGTTTGCACCTGCTGCTTCCAGAACTGCAGGTGCACGGCCACCCTCGACTCTCACAACTACCCTGCAAGAGCTCTCGGTCCTCCCTGCACATCCAGATGAGGGCCTACAGCTCATCGAGGCGACAGAACTTCCCAATGTCACACTGCTAAGAAGAGGTGGAGGTAGGACTTGAACTAGACCCTAGGGCTCCAAGGCCACACTCCTGATCATCAGGCCTTGCTGCCCCATAACCAGGGCTGCCACGGTGCGGTAGGTCTGGGCCGACTGGGAGGCCTTCCCTGCCTGCTGCTGCTACCATGACCCCAGAGGCTTGGGCAAACCTGTGGCCCAAGGGAAGAGGAAATAGAGGCTGGGCCTGGAAGGGACAGCATCCTGCACCCCACGACCCCCTCCCCGCCCCCGTTCCGCTGCCCCCTGCCTCCCGCCCTCCACACTGTACACAGCCCCTGACGCCAGCTGGGTCCTCCGCTGTGGGGTGCTCTCCGATGGCCACAGCCGGGCTGGACCTGGAATGTGGCTCTTCCTGAGGCCCCTCACCTTCTCGAAGCTGTACTCGCCGGACCAGACTCCATGGAGCACTTGGCGGTAGATGAGCTTGGTGCTGACGGGGTCCTCCTGGGAGTCATGCCAGGGGGTGAAGAACTCCTTCCGGAAGTAGATGCGCCAGGGGGACTGGCGCTGGCTCCCACCCCTCTCCTGGGCCAGCTGCTCACACTGGGCGATGGCATCCATCACGTGGTCGCGCCCACTGCCCAGGGACCAGAACTGGGCGACAGCCGGGTGGCAGGGTTAGTGGCTGCTGTACACTCCCCACCCACAGGGACGCCCACCCTCGGCACACGCACGTGTGGAGACCGGGACCCAGCCCCAGCGTGGACACCTGAGGGCTTCTCCACACGGGCAGGGCCTGCCCCCACTCCTCCCCATGGGTGTGACCGATGGGGGCTTCAGTGCCTTGGCTGGCCGATGGGTGTGAGGGATGACCCACTGGGTGTCCGGGTGGGTGGTGACAGGGCTTCAGGTGGCCTTGCTGGTGCCCCCCCACGTCTGTGCAGGGAGCCATAGCTCCCAGCGTGAGGGAGGGTGCAGCAGGGGAGCGGTGCCAGGGCCTGGCGTCACTTGTGGGCAGCTGGGTGGCGGGGCGCTGCGGGCTGTGCGTGGGCACTTCTGGGTCCCAGGAGCAGCTGCTGGGCTGAGGGCGGGCTGCCTGCCGTGTGTTTGGTGGCTGGGAGGGCCAGTGGGGCCAGGCTGACGAGGTGCGAGGGCTCGAGCTTTGGGGTGCTTTGCCAGGGTGCGTGAGGGAGGCAGACGACGCCTGGCCAGTACCTTGTCATACACGGCGACCTGGAGGGAGAAGCCCAGGTAGTCACTGAGGCCCTGCTTGCTGGCGACGTGCAGGCAGATTTCCCTCGATGTGGAGGCTGAGTCGACAGTGACGGTCAAGCTGTCCCCGGTTACCATGACGATCTGGATCGGGATGTGCTTCTTGGACTTGACAGCCTGGGGGCAGAGGGAGACTCAGGCCCTGGCCCAGCTGCCTGCCTGCGAGTTCTTGCAGCCCACAGCCTGGAGGCCAGCCCCGACCCCCCACCCCTCTCTCCCTGATCCACCGCCCCGCTTGCCCTCCCCGGGGGTCTCGGGGCTCCCGTGGTGGCCACGGCTCGCATGGAGAACAATGCTCAGGCTGACAGGGATTCGTGCTGAGGGGATGGCGGTCGGGCAGGAGCCGCGTTAGCCGCGCTCGTCCAGCCATTTGGTGCTTCTCCAGGTCCACCTCGGCAGCCCTGGGGGTGTTGCCTGCAGGCTGGCACAGCCCCAGTTTCGGATGAGAGCCCTGAGCTTGGTGAGGTTAAGTGACTTACACTCACAGAGGTGACCTGCAGCCCCTGGGACAGGGTCACAGAGATGAGCACCTTCCAGGCTGGGGCTGGACCAGAACTGCGGGGAGAGCAGGGTGCAGGGACCCCCTCCTGGCTGTTCCGAGGGACCCTTCCTGAGGACACTGTGATAACTCCTGGGTGATGCAACTGCCAAAGCAGGATGAGGTAGCACCTGCTCCTAATAGCAGAGCCACCAAGGACAACAGCCTTGGCACGACCACTGCCTTCTCCGCAGAGTCAAATGCCCTGGGAGGGCCGCATTTGGGGCAGCTGGCCCCGGACAGTGCTGATGAGTGGGTCATATGGCTCTCCCCTCCAGCTAGTGGGGCCCTGAAGGAATGTGGGTCTAGAGGTGGAGGCACCTCTGAAGGCTGGGGAGGCCGCGCCCATGAAGGGGGGTCTCCCGGGGACCGCTGGCCTGGGAGGTAACGCGGAGGAGACAGAGGAGCTTGAGGACAAAGGTCCTGTCTTGGGAGAAGGCACCCCACTAGCTGTACTGGGGGGCCTGCAGCCCCTCACCGCCCACCTCCCACCCCTGCTGGCCCCTACCTGCAGCTCCAGCCAGGTGGGGGGCTCCGTGCGCACCCCGTTGGCGTAGGTGCGTCTCAGGCGCTCAGCACAGAAGGGCCCGTAACCCGCCGGGCCCCGACCAATGAAGTTCAGGAGATACTGGGGGGCGAGGAAGGGAGAGGGGCAGATGCTCAGGATGAAGCCGTTTCTACTTACTGCGCACTCAGATTTTGAGAGTGATGACACTCAGTTTATAGAGATGCACTGAGACGTGCACACACCTCTCGAGGAGAAATGCAGTTCAGACATCTCTGAGGAGCAGTCTGGCAGCATGTTTGGAATAGTGCAGCGTTTTAGAGCACACCTGGCCCAATGACCCAAACCTACCCTACGGCAGATACACACATGTGGTCACAGTGGTGTCTATGGTGATGAGTGACTGGAAGATGGACCCGCATGTCCACCCTAGTCCAGTACCCTGTGGAGAGCCAGGCATTACCACTGGCGTTGGAGAGGTTCATACCACGAGAAAACATCATGAACGTAAGTGAAAAATGCAGACGAGTCAATGCCCTAAACGGGTTTGACAAAATGCGTTGACACTTTTTGTCTCGAAGAGAGTTTGTTCCTTCCTGCCTTGGGTTGAGAGGGTGGAGCCTGGAAGGTTTACTGGTCTTGTGAGTTGCCCGAGTGCCTGGGGAGATGGCCAGGTGGCACAGGTCCTACTGTCCCCAAGGGGACAGGTGAGGAAGTGTTTTCTGCATGATCACAAGTACGGCACTATAACACCACAAAGGGCCAGAAGAAAATATTAAATGGAAGTGACCTCTGGGTGTGGGGATTTCTTTAATTTTCATTTTGGACTTTCTGCATTCCACATATGACCTTTATAATCAGAACCAAAAGCTGTGATACATTAAAACAGGGAAGCCCGGGGCCTCCAACACTCAGAAGCGCCTGCTGAGCCACCTCCATTTCCCGTCCTAAGGACTAGACAGAGGCAGCATGGCCCAGCTCCAGGCGGGGCCCACTCCTGGGACACCTATCTTTTCAGGCCACTTTTCATCTGTCATTCCATTTTAGTCTTGAAGTGCCATCCTGGCACCTAAGCCAAAGTGCAATTGGCCCTACAGACCCTGGATAGGAGCTAGAAGGAGCCAGGGGCAGTGTCCTTTTATACAGATGGGAAAACTGAGGCCCACAGAAGCACAGGCACTGCTGCCCATCCTGGCTTGCAGGGGCAGGAGACCCAGGCCAGGCCCGGGGATTCTGGACCTGTTCCAGGGCCCAGGGCCCACCAGTGCTCCAGCATAACGTGCCCTTGCCCCGGGCCCCACCTTCATGAACCTCTCCGAGGGCGGGACACAGCCCAGGCAGAGGCTGAGCAGGATCCAGCCCCGGGCCAGGCTGCTTGGTCTGAAGTTCTCTGAGAGCTGCTTGCAGATCTGGCAGTAAATCTCGTCCCTGAAAGACACAGACCACTGGGAGGGCAGGCGGGGGCCGGGAGGAGAGGAGACAGGGGCACCTGGGCTCACAGTCCTTCTGCCCCTCTGGGGTACCGGACCTGGGGTGCCTCTCAGCCCTGGAGACCCACCCTGCCTCCTCCGCTCCCAGCGCTGCTACGCCACTGCCCAGGCTCTTGCCCCTGTGGCTTCCTGCCCCACCCAGGCCCAGCCCTTGGCCCTCCCTTTCTGTCTCTGCCCTCAACACACCTGCCTCGTGCCGACTTGGCCTCTCTGCCCGGCCCTCGGGGTGGGGGCACTGTCTGCATGACCTGCCCGCTCCGCTTCCCAGCGCCGCGGTGAGGACAAGCAGGGAGTCCTCCCTCCCTGAACGCGGACAGGGCAGCGGGGCCTTATGCGAGAACCCCTCGCCCTCTCGCCCCCTGACCCACTCCCGTTCCCATTCCCATGGGTTCATAGGCTGCCCTCTCTGTCACCTCTTGGCAAGGAGCCTCTTCTGGATCCTTCCCACAGACTCAAGCCTCTATCGTCTTAAGAGTGTCCCATTAGGGCCCCAAGCCCCACACATCCAGAGGCCACGCTTCCCCCAGTAGTCAGTGGTGTGCAGGTAAATGTTTATCAACCAACTCTCCCGGAAAAAAGCCCCAATTCATTGCATTTGCGGATGTCTGTGGTGTAAATGTTCCCACCAAGGCCAATTTCAAGCTGCCAACATGATGTCACAACTGAACACAGAGTTGGGAAGAGATGTACACAGTTGGCTGCCATGAGCCCCAGCACACGGCTTCTTTGCAGCCTATAGACACCACCACCAAACTGGAAATCTGGGGTCATTCTAGATCACTTCATCTCCCAGATCCAACCAGCCACCACATCCTACCACCTCTCTCCTGGATGTCTTCTCTGTCCCTGGCTCTGGGCCATCCCTCATCAGCTCTCCCTGGACTTCTGTAGTGGCCCCTGCATGGCCTCCTAGCCCAGGCTACACCTGCCATGTGACTGCCAGGAAGATCCTTCTGGAAGTCAGCTATGATCACGGTCTTCTGCTCCTTAAAACTTTTCCCACTTCCCTTAGAAGTGAATCTGAACTCCATGACCCAGCCGTGACCAACCACAAAGAATTCAAACCCCTTCAGGTCATGTCAAAGGTAAGCCGTTCATCCTTTCCTTCTGCCTGGGGCCACCCCAGGAGGGCACTAAAACTGCCCCTTCTTGGTGCCCCCACTGAACCCTGAACATACTAAGATGCTCAAGCTGCCGTTGTGGGTTTCCTGGACCTCTCCTGTCCCCCGACTAGAGGGTAAGCTTCTTGGGGCAGACACAAGTCGTCTTCATCTCCACACGCCCAGCCCCCAGGCCAGGGCTTAGATACTTGTGTGACAGGGTCTATCGAATGTGTGACGGATACGGAATAGCACATTTCTTTTGGTCTCAGAATGTGGCTGGGATGCCAGAGCCATGGAAAAACGGATGCTAACATCCAATATTCTTGCAGAATTTGCTAAAAACAGCAGAACCAGTGTAGCTACCATGCTGCCTCTAGGCTGTGTGAGGGAAGATGAGAAATTTGGAAGGTCATTCCTAGAAGGGACGTCACAGGAGCAGAGAGCTCTGTGGCCCTTGCTACGCCCCATAAGTGATGGGGGCCATGAGGGAGACCCCAGGAGAACTACCAGTAGGGACGGGTCTGTCAGAGGTAAGACACTCTCACGCCCAGGGGGGCACACTGAGCCCCAGAAGCCCACTGCCCTCCCCCAGCATGCTGGAAGGGAGCCTGGTGACACTGTTCTTCCCACTGCTTAACTTGTGTCCCCTGAGTTGGGGACATCTACGGAAAAGAGGACTAGCATCTGCTTCCCCCGGGACAATTCTAAGCCCAGGATGAGGCGGAGAGAGAAGACTCGAGGGATGGGAGCTGCTTCCTGCAGGCCACGAGGGTGCGTGGCAGGAGCCGGGCTCCAGGCACCTGGGCAGGACCCCACATAGGTGGCAGCGAGCGCATCTTTCCAGACACCCAGCAGCAGGCGGCTGCGGGGTGCTCCACTGGGGCTCGAGTCCGCAGGAGCTGTCACAGGATTGGACACCACACCGCAGGGTGCGCCCGTGGGGTGTCCGAAGAGCCAGCAGTGCGCCCGTCTGACGCAGCTTTTACGGGGGCCGTGGGGGAGGGTGTGGTGGCCAGTGGAGAGCAGCCACGGAGAACTACCACGGAAGCAGCTCAGGGAGGAGCGTGCCCGCTGGCGTGGCATGGGCAGCTAAACTGGCTGGAAGCCCTGTGGCTGTACTGGCTTAAAGCACCTAAGGGCTGAATTGGGGCACCACAGGGCTTGAGAGTGAGACAGGAATCCTGCAATGAAGAGACCCAGAGAAGGGGAGTCCTAAATTTTTCAAATAAAATCCTAAGTCTCTGGCCGACCCCTTATGATGGGGCGGCACGGTGGGGCCCTGCATGGCGGCAGATGCCAGGTCACCAGCTACGGCCACATAGCTGCACATGGTCCCAGCTGCTGCTCGCCACGTGGGAGACAGAGTTTGAATCCAACCAAGCTGATCACCTGCCAGAACAAGAAGTCAACTCTCTTTGAGCGCCATAACAGCATCAGGGTCCCTAACCGCGCCATTGTCAGTGTCCACAAGACAGTCCCAAAGTGCGAGACCCTTGAGGGGACAGCGGCCAAGTGCCAGACACGGGGGAGAACAGGAGGCATGGCCACCCTCACGAGAAAAGGCAGTTAATGTAGACTGACCCCAAGGTGACCCAGAGAGTGGATTTGCAGAAAAGGTTTAAAAACTACTATGACTCTGCTCAAGGACACGAAGAAAGCCATGCTTATGGTGAGTGGGCAAGTAGGAAATCTTGGCAGAGAAATAAAAATGTAAAAAAGATCCAAGTGGAAATTCTAGAACTGAAAAATATAATATCTGGAATAAAACATTTGTTAGGTGGGTATAAGAGCAGGTTGGGGAAGACAGAGAAAGATCAGTGAATTGGAAGACAGATTGGTAGAAATAGCCCAATCTAAAGAACAGAGAAGAAGAGAAAGAAAGAAAAAGTGCGCAGACCCTCAGGGCCAGCGACAGTCTCAAAACAGTTCACATGGGTTTTATGAGAGTTTGAAGGAAAAGAGAGAGCATGAGGTAGAAAAAGAAATAATGACCATCAATTGCTCAGATTTGGTTAGAGATATTGACTTGAAGTAAGTGAAACCTAACATACAGCGTGTGTCCCTGAAAGCAATAGGTAGCTGGCCCTCTGCACCTATGGAGATGCATTCTACCAATGCAGCCAGCTGTGGGTGCAAAACACGGTGTCCACAGGCTCACCACACGGATTTCTTCTAAGTAGTATGAAACCCCAACTCCTATAAGGCCGCGGTATAGAAAGCAAAATACATATACTGCAAATGAGCAACCTGCTCATTCACCGGGCCCTGTGCCGAAGCCGGCTCCCGGGTCAATCGCCAGCCCATGATGAAGGTGTTTTCCTGAAACTGGGTTTTCCCATGGGTTTCTTAATGCGGAGAAGCCTGGGTGGCTATAGCACCTGCTGTCCCGAGACCACACCCTCAGGGCCCAGGACAGGGGCGTCTTGTGGGCAGGGAGGTTGTGGCCTGGGCTGGGAGCCTGCGAGGGGCTCCAACGCTGTGCGTGGGGTCGGTGGGGCTGGGCACTGACCTGAGGCCGGGCCGCAGGATGGCGTAGCCCACGATGAAGTGCACCTTCTCCAGGTTGGACATGGGGCGGTCAGCGACGGGGCCGCCGGGCTCAAATGCTTCCTCTCCAGTGTCCAGCTGGCTGGCCACCTGGAAACCCAGAGGCAGCCGTCAGGACGGCTGAGATTCTCCCCACTTGCCCAGGAGGAAATTGGCACAAGGGGAGGGAAGCCACAGCCCTGCTGGGACAGACTGAGGTTCCGTGCCCTGAGCTCACCCGGCCCGTGACCCAGGAGGACCGCTTCAGCTTCATGGAGGAGATCTCCTTGGTTGTCTTGTCCTTGTGGCCGGGCCTCTGTGGAAGGGGACAGTTAAAAAATGATCATGGGGCCGGGTGTGGTGGCTCACGCCTGTAATCCTAGCACTCTGGGAGGCCGAGGCGGGTGGATTGCTGGAGGTCAGGAGTTCGAAACCAGCCTGAGCAAGAGCAAGGCCACGTCTCTACTATAAATAGAAAGAAATTAATTGGCCAACTAATATATATAGAAAAAATCAGCCGGGCATGATGGCGCATGCCTGTAGTCCCAGCTACTTGGGAGACTGAGGCAGCAGGATTGCTTGAGCCCAGGAGTTTGAGGTTGCTGTGAGCGAGGCTGACGCCACGGCACTCACTCTAGCCTGGGCAACAAAGCGAGACTCTGTCTCAAAAAAAAAAAAATGACCATGGCTGTCCTAAGCCTGGGGTCACCTTGGTGATGCTGACCCTGCAGCCAATGGGGGGGCAGGAAGTGAGTGTCCCTCTCATCCGGACATTTCCTGGCCCCAGCTACAGAGCACTAGCACCATGCAAGCCTCACAACACACAGGTGCACATTGCCACCCTCGCTGCTGGGTGAGGAAAAGGAGGCCCAGGGACAGCAAGAGATTAGACAAAAGCTACTACTCATCCTTCTGGGATGGGCTCAGGGCTGTTCTTCTGATCCCAAAGCTTGTCCTCTCCCCAGTTAAGCTCTCAGAGGCCGGTCTGGGTCTGAGCCCAAGTGCTTAGGACGGCCCCAAGCCATGGTCACTCAGCAATAGTGTGGCAGATGAATCAGAGGCAGCTCTGTCCACTGCCCGGAGAGCTCTGTCAGGGGATCAGAAGAGCCCAGGCTTCAAACTGGCATCCAGGCAGGGTGGGGCTTACACCCAGCTGTTAGGGTCTAGTGGTCTCCTTAGGCAGAGGTTATACATTCTCATGACAGTGTCATGAGAAGAATTTGCTGCCAAAACTGGAGCTCAGTGTGGGACTGGACATGGGCTGAGATCAGCCCAGTCTGGGGCCAGGCACCAGCTTCTGGCTGGGGCAAAGCTGGTTTGCCACACGGGGCCTGACACAGACAAGCTCCAAGAGGGCAGCAGGGCTGGCTCGGCCCACTGCCCTGTGCATGGGTATGTGGCAGGCACTTAACAAATGTGTGCAGGAAGAAAAACCTGAGATCTGACCTCCAGGAAGCCAGTCCTGCTTCCCCCGTGTCCATCCTCCAGAGGTGCAGGTGGCTGGACTGCCTCCCCGAGTCCCCTCCCTGAGCAGTTGCCAGCCTCCAAGGGGCCCCAGTGATCCTCGCCCCTGACATTCCTGCCCTGTGTGGTACGTGACCTCAAGACTAGACGTTGCATCTCCCCTCTCGCTTTCCTTCCAGAACCGCTCATGCTGGGGGAAGCCATGTTGTGAGGGTGCTCAGGCAGCTGGCAGAGAGGCCCATGCGGGGACGAATGGAGGCCTTCTGCCCACAGCCACATGGGTGAGCAATCTTGGGAGTGGACTGTCCAGGCCCAGGTGACAGCTTGGCGGCAGCCTCATGAGAGACCCTAAACCAGAACTATCTGCTAAGCTGATCCTGACCCTCAGAAACTACATGAAATAATAAATTTGTGCTATTTTAAGCTGCTAAATTTTGGGGGAGGGGTAATTTGTTATGCAGCAACAGATACCTAACATGCCCTGGTAGAGCCCAACCTCCAGAGGTCAAGGACTCAGGGCCTGGGCCCAGGCAACCTCCATGCTCTTCCTGGACTGGGTCGGCCATGCGATTGGGGCTGCAGTTCTCTACACGGTAGTCTGTACACAGGACCCCACAGGCACCTGTGCTCAGCCCGGCCAGGCAGCCGGATGGTGGGGCAATCATGGGCCCTGGCCACAGGTGGGCCCGAGTGCTATCACTGCTGCACAATTCCTTGGTTAGTTCCACTGGGATTATGGCCTGTGACTGGGCCTTAGGAAGGACTTCTGACCCAAAATGGATGCGAATTAACTTTCCATCAGAGGGTAGGGTAGAACTTGGGTCAAGAATTTGGTCTTTGGGCTGGGCACAGTGGCTCATGCCTATAATCCTATAATCCTGGGAGGCCAAGGCAGGAGGATTGCTTGGGCTTAGACATTCGAGACCAGCCTGAACAAGAGCCAGACCCCGTTTTTACTAAAAATAGAAAAATTGGCATCATGGTATGTACATATAGTCCCAGCTACTCAGGATGCTGATGCAGGAGGATTGCCTGAACCCAGGAGTTTGAGGTTACAGTGAGCTAGGCTGATGCCACGGCACTCTAGCCACGGTGGCGGAGCAAGACTCTGTCTCAAAAAAAAAAAAGAATAAAAGAACTTAGTCTTTGAATTCAGCGGAACGATCAAAGCCCAGGCCCTGCACACCTGTCCACTGTGATTTGGGGACAAGTCATCTCACTTCTCCATTTCTTTAGCTACAAAGAAACATAATAATCCCTCCCTTGTAGCACTGCCACCTGGGGATTGAATGAAGAGAAGCAGCTGGCACATAGCAGGCTGTCAGTCAGTGACGACATCTGTTGCTGTTACTACTGGTGCATTCGTTTGAATCCGTTTAAATCAAATGTGATATTCCGAATCCAGGGGACTCTCTCCATTAATGGGTATATAATTCAAACAGTCCTGGGCATGCTCTGTGATTCACGAGTTTCTGAGTGCAATTCATGACTGTAAGTACCTCGGTGCCCTGGCTTCGGGGCTGAGTTCAGTGGGATGTGCTGATGGGAGGGCTTGGGGACTTGTCTCCCTTCCTGCGCAGCTTCCCAGGGCCAGGCCCTCCCCTGCCTGCTGCCCTCACGCTGCTTACCGGTGCAGACCCCGCTTGCTGCAGACTCTGGGCGCCACCTGCCCTGCCCAGCGTGTCGTGGATCTGCTGCATCACTGAGCTGCCTTGGCTGCTCCTGGCATAGAGCACTGGCTCCGGGAGGTCGCCCATGAACCTCAGGATGACGTTCCACACAGCAAGAGCGGCCTGGGGAAACGAGACAGAGGCCTGGCTGGAACTCAGCTCCCAATACTGTGGCCCCTTCCTTGTTCCTCTGAACCACAGCTCAGACTCCAGGCCCTGGAGTGTCCTGAGCTACCCAGAGAACACTGGGTACCGAGCAGTCAGCATCGTCCTCATGGTAGAGAAGGGGGTATCGGAGGGGCCGCCGGATGTGTGTGTGGCTGGCTGATTTCTGGAAGTAAGTCACAGCAAACTTGGGGAAGGTGTACTCGGCCAGGCCATCCACATCCTCCTCGGGCTCCTCCACTATGGGGACTGTGTCCAGGTCGACCTCAGGCAGCTTCCGGGTCTTTGATTCTAGATCCTGAGTGAGGGAGAACACAGATCAGCAGTCCTTGCAGCCAGCAGCCAGCTGGTCATCTGGCCACCAGCAGGGCCGGCACCGCGGGCAGCTCCTCCTGAGGTCCCAGCGCCTGCTACACAGCTAGGAGGCGGGAGGGGCCCAGAGCAGGCTGTGGGGTCCACGCAGGAGAGCCTGGGCTGCTACTCCTCTCGCCTTCTTCCTCTCCCTGCCGTGGTCACATTCTGCAGAATGGCAGCCCCAAGGCACTCTGGGTGTGGCCTGGGGGACGCTGCGTGGGGAGAGCGTGGGCGTGTTTGGAGAGTGAAGGCTCCAGGACGCCTTGCAGTGGGAAAGGTCTGACTGCAGGGACCCATACTCACTTCCCTCTTCTCTGCGGGACCATGGGACCCCCAGGGTGCGGCCGCGCACTGGCGGCTCCCCAGCGGGGGCGCTGCTGCTGGGGGGGGGGGACCAGGAAAGGCCAGCTGGTCTCACCTCAAAGCGCGGCGGGGCCTGGCCTTCCTGCCCCCCGATCATGGCAGGGAGGAAGCCGAACACTTCCTCCACCATCTCCGTGTCAGTGACGGCGTCGTAGATGGACTTGCACTTCTTGTCGGGGAGAGCGCTTTGGCCCTTCTTCTCTTCAGCCTGGATGAGCAGCGGTGCCTGCACACACCCCCGTGGGAAAGGTCACCCGCTGGCCCAGCTCTGCCTGCCTCACAGGGAAGCACCTTCCAGAGCCAGTATGCCTAATCCTGCCATCGTTTGTCCAAATCAATGTATTTTGCTCTAAAATAATAGATTTTAACAGCTAGGGTGACTAGAGGTCAACCAGCAGGGCTTTCCATTTCCCGTGGAAGCCAGAGGTCCCGAGAGATGAGGTTGCTGGCTTGTCCCGAGCCCTGCATGACCCCGCATGGCCCCTGAGGCACCACCTCAAACTCCAGGGACCCCAGAACCGAGGTGCAAAATGCAGGCAGATGCATCCTGGTACTGTCCCCTGCTCCCTGTCCTCCCAGCCTCCCAGACCCGGGGAAGCTCCCCCCGGTTTTTCTGTGTCCCTGGAACCATCACACACAGCCCAGCAAGCAGGGGCTCCCTCCACACAGTAGTGGCCTCTCACAGCCCGCCTGGCCTAGGCCTGCTGTGCCTCCCGGGGACTACCACCTTGCCAGAAAATCACCCCTAAGGCGAAAGGGAGGGGACCAAGGAGCTCCACCTCCAGGATCCAGGCCTGAGGCTGTCCTGCTGATCTGGTGCCTCTCCATGCTAGGGTCTGCGAGTGCCTGGTGGTGGCCAAGGCTCCCCAGGTGGCCCGATGGGCTGCAGTAGTACTGACTTTGGCCAGGGAGAGAAAAGAGCTCTCTTATCTTTCAGGCCAGAAGGTGCCTCTTAATTTGCCTCCCGTATGCTTGCTGCAATCTTGAATAACTTTTAATGTCTTGGTTGAAGGTGGGGACTTTCCAAAGGGGCTTCTGGTGAGAGTGCCATATGGCTGCTCACCGCTCCTGCCTTCCCTCACCCACCTGGGCCGCTGCCGGCTCCCCCTGCCCAAGAGGTTTGGTGACCACCTACATTGGCTTTCCGTCGCTGGAAGCTCTGCCGGGCAGCCATGCCCCTGGCATGGGCCTGAATGACCAGCACTGCCCTCTTCTTGGCCTGGACCTCCTGGCGCACCAGGTAGCCCCTACAGAGGGCCTGCAGTTGGACCATCCTCTGCCGCGTGGCCTGGTACTGCCTCACCAACAGGTGGCTCCGGGCGATGGCTTGCAGGCGCTCAAAGCCCAGGAGGATCTACCAAAGCAAGAAGGAGGGGCGCTCAAGGGCGAGAAGGCCCTCTGAGAACAGGGAGTGATTCCCCAGGAGACCTCGCAAATTAGCTTATCATAAGCTGCCTTTTGGCAAAGGGCTGGTGCTAGAATAGCACGAACCTGTGAGCATGGGCATACTGAGAGAGTTATTATTTGTAAAGTACATAGAACACAGCCTGACATGCAGGTAAGTGCTAAACGAGCATTTGTGAAATAGCATAAATTATAAAGTGGCCTCCTGAGGGCCATGGACAGAGGGAATTGCATTGGATTTCACATGGGCAAGTGCATTCCAGAGGCAATGTTTTTCACACCTGCCAACCAAGTCCGGCCAACTTGTCAGGAGCTAGCACACCTGTGTAGAGGCCTGCAGCCAGCTCCACCAAGCTAATCTGTCAGGGCATCTTTAAAATAAAAGGGAAGTAAGAAAGGGATGAACATCCGTTCTGTGCTACAGACACCCCCTGGGCCCTTGCAACGAGCCTTGTTGGCACAGTGACGACCAACCCAATGGGTCAGCTTACAGGCTGGGAAGTCACAGCCCTGCATCCAAACCCCAGCTCTAGAGCTTACTGCGTGCTCTTGGGGAAACCACCTAGCCCCTTCATGCCTCAGTTCCTTGACTAATAGGGTTGGTCTAACATGAAATAAAATGACTCCTGCAAAGCAACAGCCCCAGAGGAACCCTCCCACACAGCCACTACTATGCCCTTTGTGAGCATGGAACACAGCCAGTCTTGCTGATGTGACCACTCTACGGCACAACCACAGTCACATCCATGACAAAGGCAAGCAGTCAAGTGAGGCCCAACAGGGTGTGGCCATGTTTGCTCTAGCCCACTGGTTGAGCAGATACTCATTAGCAAGTACCTGTGGTTAAGAGAAAAATCAGAAGTGTCTGAAACAGAATAACCAATCCATTTACTTATTTTGTTGCCTGTAAGTTGGAAAGGAATAGGCATTATTCCATCTCAGAGCAGGACAGCTAGCCTAGCTCTGGAAATGCCCCAAATCTGCAGAACACTTCGAAGGCCACAAGGGGCTAGAGACTATGCTAAGACAGAAAATGTGGGGGACTGCAGTCTGATTGCGTCTGTGAGTGATTTGATCTTTCCCTTCCGAATCTCTCATTCAGAGAAACAAACTTCAAAATTTGTCTTTTATTAGACAGTTAACACATTTACCCTGCAGGCCCAGCCTCCCCAGCGAGCTCTCTCACCAGCTTGAAGTTCCTCCTGTTGTAGCAGCATCTCCACCAGGCCTGGAGGGCCGTGGCTGCCTGCCTCTGCCTCAGGAACTGCCTCCTAGAAGGGCGTGGAAGCCAGGTCATGGAACGGCCCTAAACATTTGGAAGTCTTCGGGGAGAAAACTAATTTTGAAGGGAAGAGGGATAATAAAATGTTGGGAACAAGGATACATACAACACTTTCTCAGAAGCCTTTATAGACCAAAAGACACGGGCAGATTAGAAACATAAAATCTACTGTTGACAACCCAAATTTGAGAATGACGATAGGTAAGTTTTTAAAGCAATCAAAAAATTCTTCTTCATTCCTTCCTATCTGCCCCAAAGCTCTGAAGGGCTAAAGTTCATTCCCAACTGTTTATTCCTTGCCGGACGCGGAGAGGGTGACCTGAGCGCTGGGCTCTGGGAGGGCAGAGCCCCCGCAGGCGAGCGTGGAGCGCACAGCCACACACGCGTCCTGCATGTGCTGCACTTGGCAGACACTGCATTCGTATAGATGGAAAGTACGTGACAACCGTGAGTCAAGCAAGTCTGTCAGTGTCATTTTCCCAACAGTATGTGCTCACTTTGTGTCTGTATCACATTTTGGTAATTCTTGAAATTCCTCCTGTTGCAGTAGCTTCTTTTCAAACTTTTTCATCATTATTACATCTGTTACGGTGATCTGTGATCAGTGATCTCTGATGTTACCATTGTAATTGTTTTTGGGTGCCACAAACCACACCCATATAAGATGGCAAACTTAATCAATAAATGTGTGTGTTCTGACTGCTCCACCCAGTGGCCTTTGCCCTCTCTTTCTCTTCTTGGGCCTGACTATTCCCTGAGACACAGTGATATTGAAATTTGGCCAATTAATAACCTTACAATGGCCTCTAAGTGTTCAAGTGAAAGGAAGAGTTGCATGTCTCTCACTTTAAATCAAAAGCTAGAAATGATTAAGCTTAGTGAGGAAGGCATGTGGACAGCCATGATATTCCAGGCCTCTTGTGCTAAGCAGCTAGCAACTTGTGGATGCAAAGGAAAAGTTTTTGAAGGAAATAAAAAAATGCTACTCAGTGAGCACACAAATGATAAGAAAGCGAAACAGCCTTATTGCTGAGATAGAGAAAGCGTGAGTGATCTGGATAGAAGATCAAACCAGCCATGATATTCCCTTAAGCCAAAGCCTAATCCAGAGCAAGGCCCCAACTCTCTTTAATTCTGTGAAGGCTGAGAGAGATGAAGCTGCAGAAAAGTCTGAAGCTTAGCAGAGGCTGTTTCATGAGGTTTAAGGAAAGAAACCATCTCCAGAACATAAAAGTGCAAGCTAAAGTGGCAAGTGCTGATGGAGAAGCTACAGCTGAAGATCTAGCTGAGATAAACGATGAAGGTGGCTGCACTAAACAATGGATTTTCCATGTAGATGAAACAGCCTTATATTAGAAGAAGTTACCATTTGGGAATTTCAAAGCTAGAGGGGAGAAGGCAATGCCTAGCTTCAAAGCTTTAAAGGACAGGGCTAATCCAGCTGGTGACCTTAAGTTGAAGCCAGTTCTCATTTACCATTCTGAAAATCCTAGAGCCCTTGAGAATTATGCTAAATCTACTTTGCCTATGCTCTAGAAATGGAACAACAAAGCCTGGAGGACAACACATTTCCTTATAGCACCATTTACTGAATATTTTAAGCCCACTATTGAGACCTACCGCTTCAGAAAAAAAGAGATTCCTTTCAAAATATTTCTGCCTACCTGGTTGATCCTGCCAGAAAAAAAAAAAAATTTCTGCTAACTTACAATGAACCTGGTCACCCAAGAGCTCTGATAGAGATGTACAAGGAGATTAATGTTGTTTTCATGCCTGCTAACACAATATTCATCCTGCGGCCCATGGGTCAAGAAGTAATTTTGATTTTTAAGTATTACTATTTAAGAAATACATGTATTAAGGGTATAGCTGCCATAGATAGTGATTCCTCTGATGGATCCGTGCAAAGTAAATAAAGAACTTTCTGTGAGGATTCACCATTCTGGATTCTTCATTAAGAACATCTGTGGGCCAGGCATAGTGGCTCACGCCTGTAATCCTAGCACTCTGGGAGGCTGAGGCAGGAGGATTGCTCAAGGTCAGGATTTCGAAACCAGCTTGAGCAAGAGTGAGACCCTGTCTCTACTAAAAAAAATAGAAAGAAATTAGCTGGACAGCTAAAATATATATATATATATATATATATATATATATATAAAATTAGCTGGGCATGGTGGCACATGTCTGTAGTCCCAGCTATTCAGGAGGCTGAGGCAGGAGGATTGCTTAAGCCCAGGAGTTTGAGGTTGCTGTGAGCTAGGCTGATGCCATGGCACTCTAGTCTGGGCAACAGAGTGAGACTCTGACTAAAAAAAAAAAAAAAAAAATCTGTGATTCATGGGAGGAGGTAAAAATATCAACATTCATAGGAGTTTGGAAGAAGTTAATTCCAACCCTCATGGATGACTCTGAGGGGTTCAAGACGTCAGCGAAGGAAACTGCAGATGTGGTGGAAGAGCAAGAGAACTAGAATTAGAAGTGGAGCCTGAAGCTGTGAGTGAATTGCTGCAATCGCATGAGAAACCTGAATGGATGAGGAGCTGCTTATTATGAATGAACAAAGAAAGCGGTTTCTTGAGATGAAATCTACTCCTGGTGAAGATGTTGTGAACACTGTTGAAATGACACCAAAGGATCTAGAACATTCCACAGGCTAGTTGATAAAGCAGCAGCAGGGTTTGAAAGGATTGACCCCAATTTTGAAATAAGTTCTACTGTGAATAAAATGCTATCAAACAGCATCACGTGCTAGGGAAATATCTTTTGTGAAAGGAAGAGTCGATCAGTGCGGCAAACTTCATTCTTGCCTTAATTTAAGGCACAGCCACCTCAACCTTCAGCAACCACCACCCCGATCGGTCAGCAGCCACCACCATGCAGGCAAGACCCTCCACCAGCAAAAAGATCACAACTTGCTAAAGGATCATATGATCATTAGCCTTTTTTTGGCAATAAAGTATTTTTGATTAAGGTATGTACATTGTTTTAGACATAATGCTACACTTAATAGGACACGGTATAGGGTAAACATAACTTTTACATGTACTGGGAAACCCAAAAATTCACATGACTCACTCTATTTTGATATTCACTTTGGTCTGGAACCAAACTCACAATATCTTCTAGGTATGCCTTTTATCTCACACATAATTTAATTTTCTTATCACTTCTAATAATTTTTCAGGGGATTTTCTTAAGTTTAAACAGTAGATATTAACCATATTAAAATCATCTGTAGAACTTCAATATTTATTGATGCCTGACTCCCACTCAGTCCAATTAACTCAAACTTTTGCTGATGGGTCCACACACACACACGTACACACACAAACACAGACACAGACACACAGACACACACACGTTTAACTCCCCAGGATTCTAACAGGCAGCCAAGTAAACAGTTGAATTACCAAAAAATAAATATAATCTCTTGCCTTTCTAGTGGTCCTTAACTAGAGGTGACTGCCCTCCAGGGTTGTTTGGCAGGGTTTAGAGACATCTTGGTCATCATGATGGTGGGGAGAGTGTGGGGTGCTGCTGGCACCCAGTACGCAGAGCACAGAGACTCTGCTAAACATCTGACAATGTGCAGTACTGCCTCCATAGCAAAAATGACCCAGCCCCAAATGTCAATAGTGCTGAGGTTGAGAAACTGTGATTTCTGTCTTTTCTTTAATTTTCTTGTCTAATTGCATTGGCTAAAATAGCAAGAACATGGTTAAATATCAACAATGATAACTTCCAAGAAGATGAAATGGACGCACTTTTCTTTAGTTTAGTTGCCAATATCAGGAATGAGACAGGGGATATCATTACAGACTCTGCCAACATCAAAAGGATAATAAAGGAATACTATGAACAACTTCACACACACACATTTGACAACTTAGATACAAAGGACCAATCCTCAAAAGCAAAAGCACAAAGTACCACAACTCACTTAATATGAAATAGATAACTTGAATCATCCTATAACTATTAAAGAAATTAAGTGTATAATTTAAAACTCCCTGTGGAGAAATCTCCAAACCCAGATCTTTTCACAGATTTCTACCAAATGTTTAACAAAAATTTCACACCAATTCCACAAAATCTCTTCCAGAAAATAGAAGAAGAAGAAACATTTCCCAATTCATTTTATGAAGCTAGTGTTACTCTGATACCAAAACCAGACAAGACAATATAAAAGAAGAAAAACTTCAGACCTCATGAATAGAGATGCAAAAACCCTTAACAGAACGTTGGCAAACAGCATTCAGCAACGTAAAAAGAATCACGTGCTATGACCAAGTGGAGCTTGCTCCAGGGGTGCAAGCCTAGGCCAATATTTAAAAATCAGTCAAAGTAGTCTGTCACATTAAAAGCTAAAGAAGGCCAGGCATGGTGGCTCACGCCTGTAATCCTAGCACTCTGGGAGGCCGAGGTGGGTGGATTGCTCGAGGTCAGGTGTTCGAAACCAGCCTGAGCAAGAGCAAAACCCCGTCTCTACTGTAAATAGAAAGAAATTAATTGGCCAACAAATATATATAGAAAAAATCAGCCGGGCATGGTGGTGCATGCCTGTAGTCCCAGCTACTCGGGAGGCTGAGGCAGCAGGATTGCTTGAGCCCAGGATTTGAGGTTGCTGTGAGCAAGGCTGATGCCACGGCACTCACTCTAGCCTGGGCAACAAAGCGAGACTCTGTGTCAAAAAAAAAAAAAAAAAAAAAAAAGATAAAGAAGAAAAATCACTTAATCATTATCAACTGATGCAAGAAAAAAAATGACAAAATTCAACACGCATTCATGATAAAAACTCCCAGAAAACTAGGAATTTGGGAAACTTCTTCAACTTAAGAAAGGGCACCTACAAAAAACCTGCAGCTAACATTCTACTTAATGATTGAAGGCTAAGAGCTTTCTCCCTAAGATACGGGAAAAAGCAAAGATACCTGCTTTCACCCTCTAAAAATACTGGAAGTTCTGGCCAGTGCAATAGGCAAACAAAGGACAGAGAAGACATGCAGATTGGAAAGGAAGAAATAAAGTCCCTATTTGCATATGGCATGATTATTTACATAGAAAATTCCAAGAAATCTATAAAAAGTAAGTGAGTTCAGTATGGTTGCAGGATAAAAGTCAACACACAAAAATCAATCATATTTCTATATACTAGCAATGAGCATGTCAATGTTGAAATTAAAAACACAGTACCATTTACAACCACTAAAAAAAAATACTTAGGGCTAGGCACAGTGGCTCACGCCTATAATTCTAGCACTTTGGGAGGCCAAGGTGGGAGGATCACTTGAGGTTAGGAGTTGGAGACTAGCCTGGGCAATAGCGAGAATCGGTTTCTAAAAAAAAAAAAAATTAGCCAGATGTGGTGGTACACCTGTAGTCCCAACTACATGGGAGGCTGAGGCAGGATGATCGCATGAGCCCAGGAGTTTGAGGTTACTGTGAGCTATGATTATGCCACTGCACTCCAGCCTGGGTGACAGAACGAGATCTAGTTTCAGGAAAAACAAAAACAAAAACAAAAAAACAACAACTTACGTGTAAATTTAACAAAACATGTGCAGGATTTATATGCTGAAAACTACAAAATACTGATGATTGAAATCAAAGAAGATCTAAATAAGTAGAGCTAGATATCATGTTCATGGAATGAAAGACTGGACATTACAGATGTTAATTCTCTCCCAAACAGACATACAATGCAATTGCTGTCAAAAATCCCAGGAAGATTTTTTTTAGAGCTATAGACAAAATTATTTTAAAATGTACATGGAAATGTAAAGGAACTAGAAGAGCTAAAACAATTCTGAAAAAGAAGAGTGGAAGAAATCAGTCTACACTGCTTCAAGACTTACTATCTAACTACAGTACAAGACACTGTGGCATTGTGGAGGGAAAGACACACAGATCAACGGAACAGAACAGAGAACTCAGAAACAGACCCACACAAATACGGCAAACAGATTTTTGACAAAGACGTAAAAGCAATTCATTGAAGGAAGATGGACTTTTCAATGAATGATGCTGGAGCAACAACCCTAGGAAAAAAATTGAAAAAGAACCTTGACCTAAATCTCACACCTTACATAAAAAGTAACTCAAAATGAAAATGTATCATGGACCTAAATGTAAAATGTTTAAAACTATAAAACTTTTAGAAAAACACAGAAGAAAATCTTTAGGCAAAGAGTTCTTAGACTTGAGACCAAAAAGCATGATCTATAAAAGGGATATTTGACAATTAGACTTTATCAAAATTAAACACTTTTGCTGTGCAAAGACCCTCTTAAGAGAATGAGAAGACAGGGAGAAAATATTTGCAAACCACATAACTGACAAAGGATTGGTATCTAGAATATATAAAGAACTCTCAAAACTCAATAAAGATTTCAATTACAAACTGGTCAAGCAACATGCTCAGACATTTCACCAAAGAGACTATATACATATGGCAAATAAGCACATGTAAAGATATTCAACATCAGGAAATGTAAATTATAACCACAATGAGATATCATTACACACCTATCAGAATGCCTCAAATAAAAACAGCCACAACATCAAGCACTGGCGAGGTTGCAGAGAGACTGAGTCATACATTACTGGTGGGAATGTAAAAGGGTGTAGCTGAGACAGGGAACTGGCAGACTCTGCTCAATAAGGAGTAATAAGTCTTGAACCAAAGTGTCTGATAAAACAAGAGGCAGTGAGAAGCCAGCCAAAAGTAGCTAGAACCAAGATGCCCATGAAAAATAACCTCAGGTTACCGTCACTGCTCATAATACTGTACTTATAAAACATTAGCGTACTAAAAGAAACTCCCAAGAGCGCCATGACAGTTTGCAAATGCCATGGCAACTCCTGGAAGTTACCTTACATGGTTTAAAGGGGAGAGGGTCCCTTGGTTTCAGGAACTCCCCCACCCCTTTCCCAGAAATCTTATGAATAATCCTTCTTCTGCTTAACATAAAATTAAATAGGGCCGGGTGCGGGTGGCTCACGCCTGTAATCTTAGCACTCTGGGAGGCCGAGGCAGGTGGATCGCTCAGGGTCAGGAGTTCAAAACCAGCCTGAGCAAGAGTGAGACCCCATCTCTACTATAAATAGAAAGAAATTAATTGGCCAACTAAATATATATATAATATGTATATATATGTGTGTGTGTATATATATATATATATATATATATATATAATTAGCCGGGCGTGGTGGCGCATGCCTGTAGTCCCAGCTACTTGGGAGGCTGAGGCAGGATGATCGCTTGAGCCCAGGAGTTTGAGGTTGCTGTGAGCTAGGCTGACACCATGGCACTCTAGCCTAGGCAACAAAAGTGAGACTCTGTCTCAAAAAATGAAATAAAATAAGATAAAATAAAATAGAAGGTATAAAGTAAGACCCTGGAAACTCACAAAGTGCTACTCTCTGTTGCTCTGAGAGAGAGCTGCTGCTCTGCCTACGGGACATCCACCTTTCTTTTTCCTTTCCATACCTCAATAAACTTGCTTTTGCCTTACTCTGTCAGCTCGCTGTTGAATTCTTTCCTGCCCTAAGCCAAGGACTCACTTGGCCTTGAGGCTGGACCCCAGTTTTGGGGCTCAGTTTCCTGGATCACAGCTACTCTTGAAAAAAGTTTGGCGGTTCTTTAAAAATGGAACATGTAACTACCATATAACTCAGCAGTTCCACTCCTGGGCATTTATCCCAGACAAATCGTAATTTGTGTTCACTCAAAAACCTGTACATAAATGTTCATAGCAGCTTTATTTGTGAAAGCCAAAAACTGGAAATAGCCCAGATGTCTTTCAACAGGTGAATGGTTAAACTGTGGTATATCCAAACTACAGAATACTACTTAGCAATAAAAAGGAACAAAATATTGATGCATGTAACAATCTGGATGAATTTCCAAAGAAATATGCTGAATGAGAAAAATCAATCCCATAGGCTACACGCTATATAATTCCATTTATATAACATTTTTGAGATGGCAAAACTATAGAAATGAAGAACAGATCAGTGGCTGCCAGGTGCTAAAGAGAGATGGCGGTGTGGGGGAGGGCGGTGGGTGTGACTGTGCGAGGGCGCCCTAAGGTGTCCTGGTGGGATGAGGCATTCTACATCTTTTTTTTTTTTTTTTTGAGACAGAGTCTCACTTTGTTGCCCAGACTAGAGTGCCGTGGCATCAGCCTAGCTCACAGCAACCTCAAACTCCTGGGCTCAAGCAATCCTCCTGCCTCAGTTTCCCAAGTAGCTGGGACTACAGGCATGCGCCACCATGCCCAGCTGATTTTTTCTATATATATTAGTTGGCCAATTAAATTCTTTCTATTTATAGTAGAGACGGGGTCTCACTCTTGCTCAGGCTGGTTTCGAACTCCTGACCTTGAGCAATCCGCCCACCTCAGCCTCCCAGAGTGCTAGGATTACAGGTGTGAGCCACCGCGCCCGGCCTCTACATCTTGACTGTATCAATTCAGTGTCCTGGTTGGGTTACTATACTACAGTTTTATGAGATGCTACTACTGTGGGAAACTGGACAAACAGTGTATGAGGATCTCTTTGTATTATTCCTTACAACTGCATGTTAATCTACAATTGTCTCAAAACAAAACCTTAATTAAAAATATATCGGAGTCAGTTGGCCAGCCTCCCTCTGCTATGCTGGACTGGCTGGTCTGATGCCGCCGTGGTCCTGAGACCACAGGCACCAGGATCCAGCCTTCCTCACTGGCCCCTGGCTTCCTTGCAGCAGCGCTGCCTCTCCTGTCACAGGCCGCAGCTCCGGACTCTGCTCCCTGGGCCTACCTTCCCTATTCCCAGGGGCTGCCACCTTCTCATGCCTGGGTTTCCAGCCCTTTCTACGACTGGGGACCAGCAGTCGGGATAGCTCACAGGACCACGCTGTGGGGACTGCAGGGCCCTCCGGATGGGGTATGGGTGGGTGATGGGGCAGCGTTGCTGACTGGCTGAATCTGGACTGAAATTCAAGTGCTGCTTTCCGACTGGCCAGAGAACTGAGGTGAAGCCAGTGATCTGTTTTCCCTCTAAAACCAAACTACTTCATAGCCCAAACCCACACCCTCTCCAAGATGATTGAAGGAGAAAAACAAAATGTAGTTAACAGAGCTGATCCTTCATTTGGTTCACTTCTTTTGCTTCTGGAGTGGTTTTTGTTTTTTCCAAACATTCTGGTAATGTATTGGAATTCACAGGCTGCAGTGTCCCCGGTCAGGAGACCTTGGGAGATCTTAATCACCTCCAGGGAGGGACCGCAGGGACTTGTGACCCTGGTTTGTGGGGGACACGGCGGGCAGTGACTCGGGGAGAGGCCAGCACCTGTGTCTGTAGCCGCGTAGGACTCTCTGGATGCTGACTGCTGCTCTGTCCAGCGCCTGGCTCCTCTGTGTTTCCAGAAGAGTGTCCTGGTAACCCTGGGGACAGGACAGGTGGCGTCACGGAGCTGCCCGGCCTCCCTCCACACACCAGAAGGCAGCACCTCTCAGACCTCTCCTAGGAGGGCGGCCCTCGGATCGGCCTGGATGTGGCTCAGAAACGGGAGTGCAACACTTCCCACTTCGGATTCAGGAACTCCCTCCTTCAGCTCTTTCTACTTGCTAATTCAACCTGGCAACCTTCATTTCTGCTCTGAAGAATCTAAGGGGGCACATTTCTTTGAATTTGTGTTTTATTTTCCAAAATCCATGCAACGTTTGCATTCAACTGTATGAGACCTATGGTTGTTTCAAAAAAAAATGTTTCCTGCAACCTGTGAGTAGGATTCTGGGTGAGAGCCAATGGGCCTTATTCATCCTTGGGCATCACTGTGCGCAAGGATGTCCTGCCACCTCAGCCCCAGGAAGCCAGGGGCTGTCTCTGCAGAGCACAGAGCAGTGTGGCCCTCAGGCAAGTGGGGAGGAGGGGCTGGGAGCTCGATGGCCCTTCCCGCCTGCACCAGACTGTCACACAGCCTGGAGCCTGGGCAACAGAGACAGACCAGACCCAGCTGCGGCCTTGAGGAAGGAGCAGCAGGGGCAGGAGGAATGGAGGGGTGGCCATTGTCCTCTCCTGCTCCTCCAACACCCACCCACACTGACCTTGCCTTTATGCCCATGTTGCCCTTGCTGTCTGTTTTGCTTTCCAGGCAGTGCCCTGGGGCGTCTCTCTGCAGACCTCACCTCCCCAACCAAATCAGAAGCCGTCTGCTTCTTTTCCCTGTCTGAGCCTCAGAGCCCCAGCACCGGCCTGACTAATGCACGGACAGATGGACAGACGGACCAACTGGAGGGCTGAGGCCAAGAGGTCCCTCTGGGGACAGATGAGGGTGGGTGGTCAGTCACTATGTGGAAGAGGAAGGAATAGCCTGTATGGGGCAGGAGGCCCAGGTGAGCTGGCTCCATTTCTTCTTTCTCTTCCTTCTCCCTGCGTTTGCCCGCCTAAGGCTTATGAGGATAGGGGACAGGGGGTTCTCTCCCTGGTGGCTCTTTGACCCAGCTGGCAATCCTAGAGGGCCATGAGGCTGCCTGTGCATGGCCTGAAGCTCCTGTATGTTGTGGGGGAGGCAGGTGGTGGTGCTGCTCATACAAGCCTCCTAGGGATGAGCCAGCTCATGGCAGTCAACACGCTGCACCCTTCCGTTGCCGTGCCGGCTCTCCGGGGGTCCTGGAGAGGCTCAAAGCCCCCTGCTGCAGGCTGTGGCTGCAGCACGACGGAGGCCTGTTCTCAGCACACCAGGAGCCCTCTCTGAGCTCCTTAGTGCTCTTGGGCTGTGGCCGGGAGGTGCCTCTTCCTTCCCCTCAGGCTTGTCCTAGTGCAGCAGTCCCCAGACTTTTTGGCACCAGGGCCCAGTTTCATGGAAGACAGTTTTTCCATAGACCAGGTAGGGGCGGTTTCAGCATGATTCGGGCACATCACATGTACTGTGCAGTCAGACCTCTCTGCTAATGATGGCCTGTCTTTGCAGCCGCTCCCCAGCGCTAGCATCACCGCCTCAGCTCATATGGAGCACGCAGCCCAGACGCCCGCACGCGCGGTTTACAGCAGGGCTTGGGCTCCTGCTCGAACCTGACGCTGCCGCTGGTCTGACAGGAGGCGGAGCTCAGGTGGTGATGGCAGCGACAGCAGTGGCTGTAAATGCACACGAAGCTTCCTGCTGCTGGCCTCCTGCTGTGCGGCCCGGCTCCTAACAGGTCGCAGACCATAGTGCTCCGAAGCCTGGGGGCTGGGGACTGCGGCCCTACAGGACCCTCTCTGAGACGCTTCCCGGACCCCCACAGGCTGGCCTGGCTTCCCCAGTGTTCAGCCCACCTCGAGTACCCCTAGCATGACTTCTACACCTGGGCTTCCCTAAGGGCTGGGCCCACCGGCAGCGCTGGAGCAGAGGTGTTGGCCGGGCGCGAGTGGAGACGCCAGGCCTGGCGCAGGAGCTGACCAGCTCCACATCTCCAGGAGGCTGCCGGCCAGCTGGTTCCTCAGTGTCTCACCTTCAGGAAAATTTTGGTCCTTCCCACTTTCCAGTCTTTGTCTGTTCCCAGCCACATGTCAGCAATGCGTATGGTCATTTCTCGGAACTTGTCTCGCAGCTGCCAGGAGAGACAGGTTGGCTCAGAGCATGTTGGAGCAGAGACCCCACCCCGAGGCTGAAGTCTGAGGACCGGTGTCTTCTTCCTCCTCCACAGGGGCCACGGCCAGGGGCCGCCCTGGCACAGGCACAGTGGGCACCTCAGGTCAAGGAGTGGGCAAGGGGCACTCTGGGCCCAGTCCTTCAGGGCCATGGGCTCTGCTGGGCCTGGGGCATTAATGTGGCTGTGGACGCTTGGCCCCAGGTCAGGCCAGACTTCGGGATGGCTGAGGGTTCAGGCAGGACAGGAAAGAGTTCCTGGCCCTAATAGCTCCCTAGCCACACCTCAGCTCCATGATGTTCTGCCCCATGGGAGACAGTGTTTGCTGTGAGAGCACAGACGTGCTAGAAGGAACAGCTGCAGCTGCCAGCATCCACCAGACCCCCGGGGTGAGCCAGTGCCCCCGCCGTGTCCCTGGGAGAGCAAGAGGCGAGGGTGGGAGGCGGGAAGGTAAAGAAGGACGGGGATCGTCACAGAGCTGGGGGCCTGGGCATTGTAGGGAGCCCCCTTGTACTGGGCTGGAGGTGGCCGCCATGGAGGGGGAGGGCGAGACGGTCGCGCACCTGTGTCCGCACGGTGCCGGGCAGCAGCACGCAGAACCTCTGCGAGAAGTCCTCCAACAAGTAGCGGATGGGGAAGCCCGACTTGCGGATCTGCACGGTCTCCATCATGCCTGAGTAGCGCAGCTGCCGCAGGCACAGCCCCCGGTCGAAGAGCTGCGGGCGGTGTGGAATGACCAAACGCTGGCGGCCTCGCCCCCACCGCAGCCATCAGAACGCAAAGCTTGCACCACTCTCCAGATGTGCACAGCGCCAGGAATGCAAGGTTACTTGCGTGCGCCCTGTTGGCGGCGTTCCTGAGCGCCTCTCGCTGCACGGCAGGCTGGGCGCTGCCCTGGCACTTCCAGCACCGTGCCCCAACACAGCAGGGGATGAAGACGTGATTCTCGCACTCAGAGGAGGAAAATGTCCTACTCAGCTTAGTCTCTCCCCCCCCCAAGATGGAAGGACACCTGGAGGGGCAGCTGGCCAGGAACTGAGTCGTGCCCTGCTTGGAGGCAGGTGTGGCGGGCAGAGAGGAACTTGGGCATGATGCTTCCCCCAGGTGTGTGGCTTCCGCAGGGGCTTGGCTCTAGAGGGCTCCCCTCCGCCTGGAGCTAGGGGTCTCTCCGGGGTTCAGGGGGACAGCCCTCCAGTTGGGCAAGCCTGGCAGGCACCTGCAAAACTGAGAGCCACGGAGCCGCTGCTCCAGGGCTCCAGGCCAGGCGGTGCTAGCCCCGGCTGAGAGGTCAGCTGCTGTTCACTGAATATGTCCTACGGGCCTGGCATTTCTCGCTGAACCTTTACAGCGGCTTTGCGTGGTGGAGGTGACTGGCTCCAATGTAAAGACGAGCACCTGAGGTGCAGGTTACTCTCCTGAGGCTGAGTGCATCTGGCCACTCAGTCCGGCCTCCCCTACACACATGGCAGGGCAGCTGCCACCAAAAGGCAACATCCGGGCCAGAGCCCCCCACACCTGAGCATCAGGTCGCTATCCTGCATGGGGCTCCCACAGTGGGCAGGGCAGGCGGGGCGAGGGTTTCTAGGAGCACGGTTACTTCTCTCAGCAGTTAAGGAACAAGAGAAGTCTCATATCTGCCTAAGATACAGCCTAGATTTCATGGGACAAACCAAATTTTACATAGTGTTATTCTTTTCGGAAAGGTATTCTATTTAATGTAATATTTATTCCTTATAAGATGTTTTTGAGCTATTTGATAGCCTTTCAGATGACATCTCCCAATTTGAGGGGTCCCTGTATTGCAGCCTCTGGGTGGGATTCCGCAGCCCACGGAGCAGGGACCCCCGGGCAGGCGGGCATCAGGCTCCTACCCTCTTACTACACATGGGTAAGGCTAGCTGGCTGAGGGCTCGGTGACCAGGAGTGGTGTCAGCCCCTAAAGTCCCCATACTGGTTTCTGCCACTTACTGAGTGTGGTTTACACACGGAGACCTGCTGCAAACCTCACGGCAACTCTTGCTGCACCCCTGCAGGCAGGAGTGAATCTGACTTTACGGAAGAGAAAACTGAGGTTCAGAGAAGCAAAGAGCCTGACCCAGCACTCGCAGAAGTTGAATGGCAGGACTAAGAGGACTGACCTAGACTGGTCACCTGACTCTATTGTCCTCATGTGTCAAGTGGAGGCAGCTAACAGCTGAACAGTGGCCAGACCCTGGCAAAGGAAGCAACTGCGACCCTTGAGGCCATCAGCCTCCTCCTCCTCCCTCCCCACCTGTGCCCCTGGCCCTCTCCTGTTACCATTGGCTTCTTGTACTCGTTGGGTTTGATGCAGCGGATGAAGTAGGGCTGGCAGTTGGTCAGGATTTTCATCAGTTTGTCCAGGGACTGCTTGAATTGGCCTGCCAAGGTGGAGGGCCGCTTGGCTGAGTCTGCAGACTGCGGGCGGAAGCACAGGGCACAAGTGGGGCCCGGGGAGTGCCACCTGGGACACGGCCGACCCACAGCACAGGGAGGGCATCTGCCAAGGCCCCGCAGGCAGGGCATCCATCCATCCATCCGCCTATCCACCCGCTGTCACAGGTTTCCCCAGGCACCCAACTGCATGCTGGGGACCCGGAGGTGAGTAAAACATCTGCCTGTCCCTGTGGCCTTCAGGGCTGAGAGATGCAGGAGGCCTTGGGGGGTGCCCGGGAGCCCACCTTGAAGAGCTGGCTCCCTGCCTTTGCCTGGCGGATGGTCCCATGGCCCAGCTTGGTATCTGCTGACTCCAGATTGAATATTTCCCTCAGGAACTTGTTTTTGGAGGAGTAAACCAGGGTGAGGATATCCGTGCTCAGCACATCTCGGTTCTTCTCCAGGAAGCCTGTGGGGACAGCACGACCCACCCTCCAGCCCAGCCCAGCCCAGCCATCACCACAACCCACTGGGAAGACGAGGGCAGTGGGGTGGGTGCACAGGATACCCAGAGGAGCCCCGACCCTACGATAGTCCCACTGAAGCCAATGTTCTCTGCCCCCCACCCAGGCACGGCCCCACCATCTCTGCCCAGCATCAGGTTGCTTCTACTGTCTGAACTCTCAACCCCCAGACCCCATCTCCACTCCAACCCCCCATCTACGCCACCATCATCTTTCTGCTTCTGGGACCTTGGGAGGTCCTGCTAGGGCTGGAGGCCCCTCTGGCCTGAAGGCTGAGCCTCCGTAAGTGGGGGAGGGACAGTGTTATAGGCTGAATTGTGTCCCCCCAAAATTCCTATGTTGAAGCCCTAACTCCCCATACATCAGAACATGACTTTAGTTGGAGACAGGGCCTTTAACAAGTTGATTAAGGAAGAAATGAGACCATTAGGGTGAGCCCTAATCCAGTATGACCAGTGTCATTGTAAGAAGAAGAGATTTGGACATAGACACAGACAGAAGGTGATGTGAGGACACAGCCGGACAGATCCCTCAGAAGGGATCAACCCTGCCCACGCCTTGCTCTCAGACTCCTAGCCTCCAGAACTGTGAGACAGGAACTTCCGTTGTTTAAGCCGCCCGGCCTGTGGTGTTTGTTACTGCAGGCCTAGCAGATTATGCAGGCATGGCTCCAGGGGGTGAGAAGATCCCAATTCTCTCCTCTAGCCATGGGTAAGCATGGCCTAGCCCTGGAGTAAGGACAAAGTCACACTAAGAAGGTGTTGAAGGTGAACTGCTTCCCAGAGCCAGGTTAGATGGGACCAGGGGCTGCATTTCTTGGTCGATGAGGGCTGAGCCCCCCAGGGCACAACCTTGACTTTCTTCTTCCACCCTGCTCCCTTTAAGTCTCCCCACCTTTTAGTGGCATGCTCTGTGCACACCTACACAGCCTGGTATGGGTCTGGGGAGGCTGCATCAGGGTGGGAGAGGGAAAGGGAGCCTGTTTCCCACCTCTGCCTGCAGGTTCCTGTGAGGGGAGCAGCACCCAGGGAGGAAGGGCTGCACCAGGTGGTGAGTGAGGCAGACACTGGTGACACCTTACACCTCTGAGATCAGACAGAGCCTCCCCACCCTGGGGCAGGGAGCTCCTTGGGTGTTCTCAGGGCAAGGGAAGGGCTGAGGCACTCCTGGGATTAGTCTCCAGCAGGCAGAGTAAGTGCAACTAGGTCATCAGCATACCAGGGCACCCCAGGTAAGAATCAGAGGCTAAGTTTAAATGGATATTTCCAGCATTTTGCAATCAGAAAATCTAGAAAGAAGCTACCTCAATCTTGGCATACATGTAAGTTTCATGTCACTTCACAAAATGAAATGTGGCCTTGAATTGCCCAGGGAGGTTGTGAGATGAGCTCAATGTCTTCTTGTGTCCTGGGATCCTGCAGGCCCCACCTTTCTGGCCTCTCCCTTTCTGTAGAGCCCAAAGCCAGGATCTGGCAGGAACTATGCAGGCGCTACCCCATTTCTCCCCCTGACCTCCTGACACCTCGTCTATTCTACACAAGTGAGCATCCCCTGCACACAAGGACCATGCCTGGATCTGTGCCTCCATGCTGGGAGTTAGCTACGCTCCCAGCAAAACAGGTCCCAGGCAGGATCATCGCAAAAGATTTGGAAATAATAGAAATAGAGAAATAATAGAGACAGAGAAATAACTGAGACATAAACAAAGTATAGTTTAAAGCGATGGGGGAGTCAGGGGTCCTCCAGCATTCCAGTGAGCTGTGAGGCCATGAGTAAAGTCCCACATCAGTATTTATTGGTACAGCAATTAGTTGTTAGTGGTTACAGATTTATGTGTACATGTCATTTGTTTAGGTTTCAAGGCTCCCCACAAGTTTCTAGAGTTCCCTTAATTAATCCTATCTATGTGAGCAATCGGTTACAAAATTTTTCTAAGATAAATTTCTAAGTCCCAAGTTAAGAGTAGACCTAGCTGAGTATGTAAGTTGAAGACAAAACTGTCAATTAGCAGAAAAGCTAAACATAAATATAGAGGCTATATATTTCTTTATCTAGTTTCTCATTAACTGAAACATAGGGTCAAGGAGGGAAGCAGGAACTGTCCTTGAAGCTAATTGGTTTCAGCTGCAGGTGTCTGCTGGCCTGGCATTCTTAGATCAGTCCTTAACCTGTGACCGCATGCAGAGCTCTGTCTTAAACAAGCATCTGGCGCTGGCCTTCAGGTCTGGAGACAGGTATCGCCTTGCATACGCCCCGACCAGTGAGATGCCCCTCTGTTGCTAGGCAGCTTCTGGTCTGTGAACTAACACACACACAGATTCCTTCAAGGCAAAGCCCTGCAAAATTCCTGAAACTTTACATGTCTCCTAGTCCTATCTTCCAACACCTCCAGTTAAACAGACCAAAGCACCTCCTCATTTCTCCACACGAGCTGCAGAGAGTAGCCCTCCGGCCACACAGCCTTCCTGGTCACAGCAGCACACTGGCCACCCTTCTTGCTCTTCTAAGCACACCAGGCCTTTATTTCTCCAGTCAAAATCATTAGTGAGCCTCCCTCAACACATCCAAAACTTAACTCAAAATAAGTCAAAGACCTAAACATAAAAGCTAACACTAAAAAACTCTTAGAGGAAAACATAGGGGTAAATCTTCATGACCTTGGATTTGATAGAGAACTCTTAGATATGATATAACAAAAGGAAAATAGCTAAGTTGGACTTCTTCAAAATGAAGAACTTTTGTATTTCAAAGGACATTGCCAAGAAAGTGAAAAGACAATGAACAGGATGAGAACATATTTATAAATCATATCTCTGACAAGGCTCCAGAATTTATAAACAACTCCTACAGCTCAACAATAAAAAGACAAATAGCCCGACTAAACTGTGGGCAAAGGATTTAAACAGATATTCCTTCAAAGAAGATATACAGATGGCTAGGAAGCACATGACAAGGTGCTCAACATCATAGCCATCAGGGAAATGCAAATCAAATCACATTGAGACACCACTTAGAATCCACTAGGATAGCTGTAATTGAAAAGACAGACGACAACATGTATAGCAGGGATGTGGAGGAATCAGAGCCGTCATACATTGCTGGTGGGAATGTAAAATGATGCAGCTACTATGGAAAACATTTTGATGATTACTCAAAAAGTTAGACATAGAGTTACTATCTGACCCAGCAATTCCAGTGCTAGGTGCATACCAGGAGAACTCACAGATTCCTTCAAGGCAAAGCCCTGCAAAACTCCTGAAACCTTATATGTGAAAACATATGTCCACACAAAAATTTGTACATGGATGTTCATAGAACCGTTATACATAATAGCCAAAAAGTGGAAAAAAAACAAATGTCCATCAACTAATGAAAAGATAAAGTATGGTATATCCATGCAATGGAATATTAATCTGCAATACAAGGTACTGACACATGCTACTACATGGATGAACCTTGAAAATATTATGCTAAGTGAAAGAAACTAGTCACACATATTGTGTATTTCCATTTGTATGAAATGCCTAGCATAGGCAAATCCAGAGAGAGGAATTAGTTGTTGCGTAGGGTTGGGAAAAACGGGCAGTGACTGCTAATTGGTAATTTTTGGGGGGTGATGAAAATGTTCTAAAATGGTGGCAATCATAAATATACACTGTGAGTATACTAGAAACCATTGAGTTGTACACTTAAAATGGGTGAATAAATATGTGAATTATATATATTCACAATTATATATAAATTGGTATGTGAATCATAACTCAATAGAGTTATTACCAAATATTAAAAAAAATGCCTGGTCTATCCTATTTCCTTTCTCCAGTAAAAGCCACACTACTCATTCTTCTGTCCCATTACTAGATCTGCAGGACAACCTTGTGCCTACTTTCCATGGGCCCCCTGGAATCTGATCCAGATTTGGAAGGTGTGAGAGGGGCTGCACTCACCTTCTGCCTGGTAGTACACCTCACCGGCAAAGTGGGCAATGCCAAACCTGGCATCGTGGATGTTCTTGGGCTGCAGGAAGGCCTTGTTGTTGGCGTGGACACTGTTCAGTTTTTGCAGCATGGTGATATCTGTCCCCTGGAAGAACCCAGACAGACACCCTAGGGGCTGAGGCCCCAGAGTCCAGCCACAGGAGGGCAGGCAGCCCAGCCACTGGCTCAGGGGCTTAAAGCAACCTGGGCTCAGAATGACTGAGGGCCTCTGCATAGGCAGGAGACTAACACGCAGGGGTCAGTGACTTATGGAGGTGGGTGAGGGCTGGGCTGGGAGCAGAGGCCACCAGCTGTCCTGCTCTACTCTCCGTACAGCTGGCTAGCTACCCCAGCAGTCAGGGAAGCCTTCCTGCAGGAGGTGGGCCTGAGGCAGCCCTGAAGGAAGGAGGGTGTGGTTAGGCTAGGGCTCTTCTGCTTATTCTTGGCAGAGCTTTCGGCAACTCCAGGAACAAGTGGGCCACTCAAATGGAGTTTCCCGACCTTGAGGAGGACACCCACGAGCAGGCATCTCCATGTTAAGGTTGGCAGATGCACACCTGTGGGAAGCGGCTTTCTTCGTCCAGAAGGGAGATGATGCTCACAGGCTTGAGGGCCAGCAGGTCGAGGGTGGGCCGATTGTCAGTGTAGTGGATGTAGTCCCAGTCAATGCCCTCTGAGCGGTACTCCTCCTGCTCCATGGTGAACACGTGCTGCACGAAGAACTGCTGCAGGTGCTCGTTGGCGAAGTTGATGCACAGTTGCTCAAAGCTGTGGAGGCAACGCCACCGCCCAGGGTAGGTGGGGTCAGCTTGGGCCCCTGCAGCAGGCTGGAGCCGTGGGATCACCAGCCACCCACGCATGACTGCATGCATATGTGCCCAGAGATGCACATCGTGCAGCCTCTGTATACTCACAGCCACACCTCCCCACACACCCTCCCTCCTCTCTCCACCTCTGTCACTGTCACCTCCTCCACTCCAAGGCAAGCAGACTAAGAGAAACGAGAAGGCTCAGCATATCATCAGTCCTTGCCTTTGGCTTCCTGTGATCGTGAGGGGCAAGTGCAAGCTCTGGCCACATGGCAGAAGCAGCGCTAGCCTGGAGTGCTCAGCGGAATTGCTGCAAAGCGGGCTAAACAAGTACCGAGATAACTACCAGCACAGGATATGGGCCCAGCGCTCCTGCCTTGAAGCGGCTAGCTCAGATCGGCCCCGACTGCTCTAGTGCTGCTTTGACTGTCCTAGTACCCTTGAGCTAGCTGTCACACTGAAATCTCTGCCTAGTGGAGAAGCGTACCATTGACATAACAGGTTGTGTGACGGCACCTGATAATGGCACTTGCTAGATCTGTTTCACTGTGAACATACGATGTAAGAGCTCCGTGTCACTCACTGGGAAGGGATTTAAGACGCCATCACAAGTGGTAGATGTGGACTCTGCATGCAAGAAAGCTCCCTCGGAAGGAGTTCCTGTGCTGCCAGGAGCAGGTGCCCTTGTGAGGAACCTCTAATAAACTCACCTAACTCGTCAGCCGGACTCGTCTGAGTCGTTTGCAGAGATGGAGTCTCTCAGCTCCATCTCAGTCTGGGTGATGGTTTTCTAGACTCTCCTGGGATTTCCCAAAACAGATCCCCTGCAGGGTCCTCTGCCAGGCCTGCCTGTCCTGTCACTGAGACCACCCTTGTGGGGGTGAGGGCACATGACAGCCCCAGCCCCGTGGGTGAGGTGACCTCGGTGTTGATGCGAGCTTCCAGAGACCCAGGATTGACTTCCTGGCCCCTCTGCATGCACCAGACATGCTCCCGCCCCACCCCCAGCCCTCCAACCTGCTCTCCGTCCTGGCTCCCAGCCTCGGGAAGGCCCTGCACCCACCAGCCTGGCGCAAGTCAGAGACGGAGGCATCATGCTTGGCAGCTCTCTGTGCCTCCTCCCCAATTCCCATCCACTGCTGAAGTCTGGCGCATGCTATCTCCAGCACAAAACCCGACTCCCAACTCCCCTGCCCCCGCCGCCACCTGAGTGCTGTCTCCTCTGCTCACTGGGCACTCACGGCTCTGCCCCCTCCAGCCTCGCCCCGCCTGTCACTCTCACACGGCCACTAGGGGGCGCTTGCTGACGTGCAAATCTGGTCACACTGTTCCCTGCTCCAAATCCTCCCGGCTTCCCTCGTCTTCAGCATCCAGACAGTGACCACCACAGAAGGCCCTGCCCTCCTCTGCAGCTCCACCCCTGCCCGCCTCTGCAGCTCCACCCTTGCTGCTGGGGACTCCTCACAGCACTCCAAGGGCACCGGCTCCCTCCTCCCTCCGGGCCTGCAGGCTGGCGCCTCCCCTCCTTCCCCGTCAGCCGGCTAGCTGGGTGTCTCTGGGTCTGCCCCAGGCGGAGCCTCCTCGAGACGGTCGCCCAGTTAGGCAAGACCTCGTCCTACTTCCCGCTGTTTGTTCAATGTTTCTTAACCCGAGAAGCGAGGTGATAGGTCTGCTGTGTCCCCCACACCAGCGTACTGCCTGGAGCCGCTCAGCAGGCGCTTGCAGAGTGCGACTGGGAGGGACCCAGTGCAAGCAGCACCTCCTTCCCGGGCGCCCAGGCTGCCGCCCAGCACAAACCTAGCGGGTGGCTACTGGCCTTCCTTCAGGGAAGGGTCCCTGCATACATGGTCCCATCTTCCAGAACCAACCCCTGATCCACCTCCGAAGAGTGCAGTGTGCATGGTCATCTCACCTGTCCCTCCCAGGGCTCGACACCAATGCCCTGAATCCCACTCGAGTTCCCCATGCCTCAGGCGAAGTCCTGCCAGCCCTGCTGCCCCAACCTGACTGCAGCGCACAGGCCGCTGGGAGGCCGAGGGCCCAACCTGCCTGCACTTGAAATGGCTATGTCTCAACAATCCTGGCTCTCCCAGGAGGCTGTCTAAATCACTCCCAGGTGACACTTCACCTGCAGACAGGTCCTTGAGCCCTGGGACACCAAGGTCAGGCTGGCCCCTAGGCTCCTCAGACAGTGCCCAGAGGCCTCTGCTTCTTGGGGACATGGGCCCAGCTTCTGCCCCTCCACACCCTTTAAATGAACCAGGCTCAGGTGAGCTGGACCGCGTCCAGAATGCTGCCTGCCTGCTTGTCCCACAGTCCTCATTTGACACTCCTGATGCACGGTGGTACCCAGCCCGTTGCCTGGCCTGATGTGGCTCCTCAGCACCCTTGCTACCCCACCCCCGGCCTCTACTACAGGCACATCTGGGAGCAATTTTCTGATTTGCCTCCAGGTTACAGCTCTTCAGCGTTCAGTTTGGGCTGCTTGACACTAGGTTAGAGAAGTCCTGCCTCGCCTTCCCACCACCTCAACGTGAGGATGGCCCACAAGTGCCCCCACTCCCCCACTCCCTGTTATGATAGCCCACCCGAAGTTGCAGCCAAATCATGGTTACTGGCTTCCATTTTCACCCTGACCTCGTGGGACAGTTCACTCTGGTTCATGAGGAGAGCAGATGGCTCAAGAGGAGTGACAAGGGGTCTCTCTCGGGGATGGCTTTTAACTCTGTGGCCTTCTCTAGAGGTGCCGGGGACACTGTGGACAGGCATGGGCTGCCTCGTGCACAAAGACCTGGGCCTGCTCACAGATTCACCCTGGCCTGGGGGGGCACCCTCTAGCTCACTCAGTTACAGGAGAGCAGGTGGACTGAGATTTTAGATCTTCATACCTATTGTTCTGGAAATTTTCAAAGCCAAATATGTCCAGGAGGCCGATGGCCTTCCACACACTTTTGGGGTCCTGGGCAGGAGGCGTGAAGATTGCAGTGTTGATCTTCTTGACGATCCACAGGAACAGGTGCCCATAGATGCCCTGGGGAGACATGGGGTGCGGCTCCAGGCTTTGAGGCACAGGAGGAGGCTGCCCTTCTCCAAGCTCCCCTGGAGAGGCTACGCGCAGAGCAGACATCGCGGACCTGCTGAGGAGTGTTATTCCTACGCTGGAAGCACAAACCGAGGCCCGAGAGTCTAAGAAGCCGAAGGTCAGTGGGCAAGTGAGAGTAGAGTGGGACCTGCCCAGTGATCTCTGCTCCTTCCTGCTCACCAGCAGCGGTACAAGGAGCCAGGCCCTGCTCCAGAAGCTCTGTACCTTGGCAAAGGCATCCCTCCGGTCTGCGGCCTGGGTGATATTCAGGGGCCTGGTGACATACTCCCCGCGGATGAGGATGGTGTGCTTGATCAGGCAGTCCCGGAGCGCCTGGTGCTGCACCTGGGAAGGCAGGTGGGGGCTGCGTCGCACCTGTGGGGCAGGACTGGCCCAGGACTCCCATCTGCTTCTGCCATGTCTTGTTCCCTCTCATGTCCTAACACCCTACGCCCAGGCCCTGAGGGCGGGCAGTGCCCGAGACCAGGCCCAGGCTGGACCTGGGCCAGAGCAGGGCCCTGGAAGCCCTCAGGCACAGAGCACCCTTCGAGAAGGGTGCCTCAGCTCGGGGAGCCCAGTGTGCTGGTCTCCCGGGGGCTGGAGGAGGGGCCGGGGCCACGGAAAGCTAGGGTTAGGGAGGGCTGAGGCCAGAACTCAGTAGGCCCCAAGCCAATCACTCCTGCCTGCAGGCTGAAGGCTTAGGGCAGCAAGCAGGTGTGGATGGCGGTAGGGCTGAGGGGGTGTGGTGGTGATGGAGGGAAGAGGGGGTGTGGTGATGGGAGGGCTGAGGGGGTGTGGTGATGGGAGGGCTGAGGGGGTGTGGTGGTGATGGGAGGGCTGACGGGGTGGGCCACAGGCTCCTCCACACCTCCCTCGTCCCTGAATAGCGCAGCTCCCGGGAGGCCCTGGTAGGAGGCACGGGCGGGGCCATCTTGATGGGTGCTGGGTTACTGGGGGGTGGAGGGCCAGGTTGCCATGTTAGGGCCGCTGCCCAGCAGGAGGGGACACAGGTAAAGGGAAAGCCAAACTGGCTTCTGCTGTCTGTTGCTGACCGGCTGCTGCCACCCTGAGGCTGCCCTCGGGGCACAGGGGTTGAGCTTAGAGCCTGGGACGTGGTGTAGCCTGGGCAGGGCCCCGAGAATCAGGCATCAGGGCTCTGTCAGCCCAGCCCCTGGAACCCTCACGAACGTGGAGGCTGGCAAACACCACGGCCCTACCTCTAGCAACTTCAACACAACTGGAAAGGCGGGCGTCTCCATCACATCTGAGGAATCCATGTTCTCGAAGACCGCAGCTAGGGAGAGAGGCAGGAAGCCTGAATCGGGAAGCGGCCTGCAGCCGGAGGGCAGAGGCCCCGTGAGGCCCAATGAGAACGTCCACCCCCGGCGGGCGGTAGCTTGTGACCTGCATTTACCAGGCACGCTAGGCACTCTGGCTAGAAGACACGTGCTAATCAGAGTGGCCTCGGGCCTGGAGCAGCCTCAGGAACGTGGGGAACGCAGCAGGCGTGAGAGAATGCAGGCTTAGACCACACGAACATAGCAGCTAGAGCAGGCAAAGCTAAATGCTGCCTGGGGCCTCTGTGCAGGCAACGGAAAGGCAGGCAGCGAGCAGGGAAGCGATCTCCGTGAAAGGAGCGAGAGTGCTTTGCCTCCGGGGGAACGGACAGTCTGAGCATGAAAGGGCTGGGGGACTCGGGCGTGGAGGGTCTCTATTTGGCTTTAGTGGTGGTGATTTGGTGATGGCTTTATTTATTACAACAGAACTTTGTGTGTTTGCACTTTTTTTTTTATCTATTTCACAAATTTTTTAAGTTAAAAAAACATCAAGAATGCCCCCTCCAAACCAGGCAGTCTGTGCTAAGGTGGACTTTGTTGGCTCAAAGAGGAGGAAGCGGAAGTCAGAGGTGGGTCCCCGCTAGTGCTGGCTTCCTGCGACTGAATGAATAAATGCGTGCCGGGTGTGGCGGCACACTGACTGAAGGAGGCCGGGCGGCTCGGCCTCCAGTGCCAGTGCCTCTCGGGTCCCCAATTCAGACTTCTCTCCCCAGATAGGCCCACATTTCTTCAAACTCCCCTCGCCCTACGGCCCTGGTCTCCTCGGGCGGAGGGCCGCTGTCTGCCACATCCGTCTGCAGTCGAGGACCTGGGAGGGGCACAGCCCACACCTGGGCAGTGGGCGCGTGGGCGCCTGGATTTGTGATTGGTGCAGACTTCCTCCTCCTCCTGCCCCTGCCCCTCCACCTTCCTCCCCGGGGGCAGAAACAGCATTACCCATAAACTCCACGTTCCCCAGGTGGAGAATGGCAGCCAGCAGCTTGCTGAGGTCCCAGTTCTCGGAGTCAGAGAACTGGAGGATCTTCATGGCCGAGCGGACGTGGGCATAGTCCTTGGCGTCGCTGAACCCATCGCAGGAGGTGCAGTTCCCCTGCGGGACAGGGCACAGCAGCTCACGGGCCGCCCATACCCCACCTCCTCCGTCCTGCGGCCGGCAAGGCTGACCGCCTCCGGGACGCAGCCAGAGACCCCTGAGAAGTCACACTTCACAGGCTCTGGGTGGACCCCGCACGGCCACATCAAGGCCCGAGCTCAGAAAATACATAAAGCTCGTCCAGAGGCACAATCACACTGGCATGGCCGCAGCGTGGTGGCTGGCACTGGCGCTTGGCCACTTGGGAGCTGGGCCAAGCCATTCCGAGTCCCCGAGCCTCTATTTGTCATCTGCTGGTGGTTGAGCCTGCCTTGTCTCTGGGAATAGTGTGGGCTCATTCCTTCAGCAAACACTTCCCAAGGCCACCGGTCCCAGCCTGTGCTTCTTCCCGGATTCAGAAATGGGGAAGCCAGCCCCACCCCGGTGCAGCGCGTCCACCCAGGAGGGCAGGAGGGAGGGGTGACCATGTCACACGCTATTACAGGTGCTCAGACTGAAGTGGCCGGGACCAGCCCTGTGGAGAAGTGGGGAACGGCTTCCGGAGTTGGGGGGCCGTGGGGGAAAGGCCGTGAAGCAGGAGGTGGGGCAGGCCAAGGGGAGGCTGGGATCAGCTTTGAGAAGGGAGAGGCTAGAGAAGGGTCTGATCAGAGGGGCTTGGAAACCACACCCAGGAGCTTGGACCTCTACCCCACAGGCCACAGGAGTCACTGCGGGGTTGTCATCGGACACGTGACACCATCAGATTCACACTGTGGGAAGAGATTTTTGCTGCTGGGCGGGCGACGGATTGAGGGCAACACTAGCAGCGGGGAGACCTGTGAGGACACCCCCGCTGCCTCGGCCAGGCGGGGCTGGTGAAGGCCTTGGGGCAGGGACCCAGGGAGATTGTCACCTGGGAGAGATATCCCTAGGCGACCATGTCCTCTCCCTAGCATGAGCAGTGGCTGCTCAAGGTAGTAGGTGCAGCCAAGACAGAGCAAGGCCCTGCTTTCTGGAGCTTATGTTCTAGGGGCACCTACAGGGACGGTGATCGGAGTGAAATGAAGGCATGACCCACTGAGCACCAGGAGCCTGTCGTCCAGCAGGAATCAAAGGAAGATGAGGTTTTTGGGGAAGGACCAGGTCCAGCTCGGGGCAGGGGGTACATGTGACAGCAGGGGTGAGGAGGCAGAGTAATTCCAGCACAAAGGGCTGGTGGGGAGGGAAGGGGACCCCAGCTCCACCCAGAGAGCTTTTCTGCAGCTGTCATCCAGGGCCCCTCCTTCCCTCCCCTTGGCGGTTGAGAGGTGAAGCTCACCATGGTCAGGTAGTGGTACTCCGAGGGCATCCCCAAGCACAGCAGCTCCTTGTCCTCCGCACGCATCCCCAAGAGCATGCAGTAGAAGATATGGTAGTTCCGCTCCTCTGGGGCCTGGAATGCAGGCGTCAGGCACACTATGAGCAACTCCCCTGGGGCTCCGGCTGCCTCCGGCCCAGCCCTGTCCCAGCGGAGCTTTCCTGGTCAGGTGTGACTTTGGGATCGGCCCACGGGCTTTCAGCCTCAGGCCTCCCGCTAAGCCCCCAAGACTGGCTCACCCCTGTCAACTCATCACGGCCAGGTGTGCCCCGCCACGGCAGGCCGGACAGCCACCACGCAGGGTCCGGCCATCTGCTCACAACCCCGCACGCATCACAGTCACTTAGCGACAGCACGGAGTTACCTAGGCCTTCCTTCTTTTTTTTTTTGAGACAGAGTCTCACTCTGTTACCCAGGCTAGAGTGCCGTGGTGTCAGCCTAGCTCACAGCAACCTCAAACTCCTGGGCTCAAGCAATCCTCCTGCCTCAGCCTCCCGAGTAGCTGGGACTATAGGCCTGAGACCCCCACACCAGCTAATTTTTTGTTTGTTTTGTTTCTATTTTTAGTTGACTGGCTAAATTTTTTTTTCTATTTTTAGTAGAGCCGGGGTCTCATGCTTGCTCAGGCTGGTCTCAGACTCCTGACCTTATGTGATCCTCCCACTTCGGCCTCCCAGAGTGCTAGGATTACAGATGTGAGCCGCTGCACCCAGCCTCCTTCCTTATATTTTAACACTATTTATAAATACATTCTCATTATAAAAATCCAAACAATCTGAAGTATATACAGTAGTGTTAAAAGATGAGCGTTTCTTTCCACCCTACCTTCCTAGCCTCAAATTCCCTCCCTGCCTTCCCAGAACAACTCAAGGGTCTGTGTTCATTTCTAGATATTTTAAATGCATTTACTTATAGTATATCTATAAACAGTTCTTTCTTTTTTCACAAAAACATATCTTTGTTCTGCAACTTCCTTTTTTCCATCTAAACCTGTCTCTTGCCATCCTTCCACATCAACAGACAGGCCTCCTCCTTCCTAACTGCGCCCGGCATCCCATAGCACACATACGCCATAATTTTTAAATCTGTCTCTTAACACAGGCAGAGCTAGTTTCTCACCTGCTTTAGAAATTTCCTGCCCATTTGGGGGTATCATTTTGCATGACAAGTTCTATGAATTCACCAAGCACTGTGTGAAGAAGTAAAAGCTTCTGGAAAGCGCAGACTTTGGAGCCTGAGGGACTGCCACGTTCTAGCCACAACTCTGGGCAAGCAGCCTAACTTATCTGGACGCAGTTTCTTCATCTGTACAGTGGGGATAAGGAGATCTACTTCTCATAGTTGTGAAGATCAAATGAGACAATACAGGGACATGCTTGGCACTGGGTGGAAGCACTAAGCGTGAGCTTCCTTCTCAGCTGTCCGCAGTGCCACAGCGTCTGTCCACCCTCACGCACACCCCAGCCCCTCTGTTGGTGGCGTTCCCCCCGACCTTCCTCTGTGTGTGTGTGAGTATGTTCTCGCATGCATGCACATGTTAGGTGTCATACCATCACTCAAGAGCACCCTCATGTGCAGGGGCGTTAATCGTGTTGTTGTGGGTGCCACACATTGAAGTCCCTGCCATTTGGGATTGGCTGCACGACTGGCTCAGTGCAAAACTAAATCGTGGAGCCTTTAGCTAAAAAGTTAGTAAGAATTTCAAGATGGCAACAGCAGAGCATTAAACCAAACGTGGGCCCCTTCTGTGCACAGGCCAGAGAGACAGCCAGCACAGGCCACGTGCCACCACATTCCCTGTCCACGGGCCTTTTGGACACTGTTATCCAGCTCCCCTGCCATGGTCCCGCAAACTGAAGACACAGCCCTCCCTCAGATGGGAACTAGCCCAGCCTCAGAGTCAATTCTAGTGGAGTTGAGCAGTGGTAGCACCAAGGAACGAAGAAAATTATATGGATGAAAAATCCCAAACTGAGACAATCCTATCACTTGTTTTCCTGGAATACTGGAGAGGGACCACCATTGTCCAACGAGGACTGAGGGGAGGAGTGAGAGTGGTGGAAGGGGACCCCTCTTGGAAGCCCCCAAGCCCCTGACTCCCATGCTGGCCGCATGGAGGCCTCACCTGCCGGCAGACGCGGGACTTCTCCAGGAGAAACTGCTCGATGCGCGCACCCTCAATCACCCCGCTGGGGTTGAAGTAGATCTCGATGTACTTCCCGAAGCGGCTCGAGTTGTCATTGCGGACTGTCTTGGCATTTCCGAAGGCTGAGGGTAAGTGGGCAATGCCCATGATGGGGGCAGAGAAGAGAAAATTTACTTTAAGGGGCTTGTCTGGGAAGCCTTCTCAGAAGAGGTGGCCAAGCCCAGAAGTGAAGGATGGGTAGAGCTGCACCAGATGGTGGCGGCTGCCAAGGGCATGCTCAGAGGAAGGCAAAATGCAGGCTCCAAGGCCAGAACACACGGGGTGCACTTGCAGGGGGGAAAGTCAGCCAGAGTTTAGGATGCAGGAGGAAGGCAGTGGAAGGTAGACAGAGCTAGTTAGGAGGTGGGGCCCGGTGTCACAGAGCCTCGAATGCCAGGCTCAGAAGTTGGGAATTAGTTCTGCCCGTGATGGGGGAAGCAGGAAAGCGAGAGAGTGTGGGAACAGATTCCCAGAGGCTTTAGAAAGATGGCTCAGGCTGCAGGGTAGAGGCTGGGATGCAGAGGGCAAGCTTGCAGGGGCAGTGGCGAGTGCTGGCCAGGGCCAGGGCACAGATGAGGTGGTCAGATCAGGAGGTGTTAGGGTTGCAGCATGATCCAAAAAAAGTGTTTTTCCTAAAGCTGTTTCTGCAAGCTTCTCTTGTGTGATCCACAGTAAGAGAGATGTTTTGCAACATGTCCTGGTATATACACACCCCCACCTGCACACACATAATTAAAACAGAATAGTACCAGTTCTTACCAAGGCAAGGGGTTGGAGTATTTTCATTTTATTTTCTTTCATCGCTTGCTTTTTTTTTTAAATATGCCACAATTTTTATTGCAACGTGGCCATTTTTGTGAGGGTGGGGAGTCTGATCTCAAAACAATGTTCCATTTAAGGCTCTTTTATACAGAAATTGCCATCATGACTGATATTCAAAGTATCTTTAGTGTTGCAGGATTCACATGGTAAACATAAAACTCCTATACTTACTCAGTAGTGTACACACAACAGAAAACAAAAGGGAATTAATAACAGCTATTTCTTTTAAAATATGCAGGTAACAGGAATGAACACTGAGGTACTAGGATAAATTGATGACACAGTCAACGAAACTTAGTTGGCATTCCTTTTGGAAGATTAAACTTGTTACAAAAAAGTGCTTTTAATGCATAGTGTTATATTCGCGCTGCCATGTCACAAAAATAGGCTTGCCAAGGCAGGTGAGGTGTATCAATGCTCGAGCCTCAGACTGCAATCAAGTGGAACTTTAAATAATATTGAAAAAGTTTACCATCTGACCAGTGGATAATACTTTCAAGGCATTCAATTAGCTTACCCTTTGCAGTATTCTAAGCTACTCACATTGACAAACACATTCATTGTAGTGCTTGCTGTAGGGGAGGCATATAACCAGTTGTTTTGGCTAGAATATAACAAGAAGGCATTCCTTAGGCTCTACATAAAAGTAACAGTATTAAACGGTATAATGGCAATCACTGATAGGCTGCTTAAATGAATGATATCTCCTTCATTGATTGTGTTGGAAGGGCCCAGTAGAAAGGGGAATAAAACAAAAACAAAAAACAAAACCTAATACTATTCTGAGGACTGAGCTGGAGAAATGGAAGCTCCTTAAGATCCAGATGGCACTTGACTGTCATTTTATAATGGCTTTCCTTCAAGTGAAACTACTACATTGACTCCCAATTTCTCTCCAAGTGTTGAACGGTCCTTAATATCATCCAAGCCATTTACTTGCCACTCATGTTTAATATCTGTAAATTTCCTTTTAATGGCATCTTTAGAGCTAGCATAAATCATCTTGCTTTTTAAAGGTGCACTTTCAGGAGCCCAGAATACAAATACTAGGTCTTCTTTCTTAGAATCTTTTGTTTCGTATGTGGCATCGTACAAAGCATATGAGCAGTCATTCAGAGGTGGCAACTTCACAAAAGATGTGTAGGGTCCTCTACAGTGTCACCAGTGTCACCCACCAAGATCTGCTTTGCTTCCTCTACAATTATTTGTCTTTTGTCATCACTTAAACAGAAGAGAACTGCCTTCTTGCTTTTTTTGATCTCCTCTTTTTTTTTTTTTTTTTGAGACAGAGTCTCGCTTTGTTGCCCAGGCTAGAGTGAGTGCCATGGCATCAGCCTAGCTCACAGCAACCTCAAACTCCTGGGCTCAAGCGATCCTCCTGCCTCAGCCTCCTGCGTAGCTGGGACTACAGGCATGCGCCACCATGCCTGGCTAATTTTTATATATATATATTAGTTGGCCAATTAATTTCTTTCTATTTTTTTATAGTAGAGACGGGGTCTCGCTCAGGCTGGTTTTGAACTCCTGACCTTGAGCAATCCGCCCGCCTCGGCCTCCCAGAGTGCTAGGATTACAGGCGTGAGCCACCGCGCCCAGCCTGATCTCCTCTTGTGTAGAAGATTTCCTTACTTTCATATCATTAAAAACTTTGATGACTTCATCATTCACTGTAACTCCAGAAGCCATAGTGTCCACGGCAGCAGCTCAAGCTCCAGCTCTGTGGCACTGGGAGGAGGAGAAGGAGTAGAGGGAGGGGCCCATCGCTTGCTTTTTAACATAGATTTTCTTTTTCATTTTATTTTTATTTTGGGTTGGAGTATTTTCTATTCTTTGATATTTCATTTGCTCTCGAAGAGACTGACTTCATGACCCATTAATGGTCGGGATGCAGTTTGGAAATACCACATCCAGCATTAGTCCCATGACACAAAGGAAACAGAGTTCCTCGGGGACATCAGCTTAGGGAGCATTGCACTCTGTCTCTCTCTCCCGAGGAACCCCAGAGTGCCGCAGAGCCTCCAGAAAGCGCTACAGTTATTCAACTTATTGAACCCAATGTGGCCATCTCAAAAATGACTGGCCATCTGCCTCTTTAAGAAAGAACTTGATGTGGGCAATTATTTTGCAGTAATTGACAAGCTAATTTTAAAATTTACTGTATATGGAAAGGCAAAGGACCTAGAATAACTAAGTTTGAAAAGAAGAACAAGGCCGGGCGCGGTGGCTCAAGCCTGTAATCCTAGCTCTCTGGGAGGCCGAGGTGGGCGGATCGTTTGAGCTCAGGAGTTCGAGACCAGCCTGAGCAAGAGCGAGACCCCATCTCTACTATAAATAGAAAGAAATTAATTGGCCAACTAATATATATAGAAAAAATTAGCTGGGCATGGTGGCGCATGCCTGTAGTCCCAGCTACTTGGGAGGCTGAGGCAGCAGAATTGCTTGAGCCCAGGAGTTTGAGGTTGCTGTGAGCTAGGCTGACGCCACGGCACTCACTCTAGCCTGGGCAATAAAGTGAAAACTCTGTATAAAAAAAAAAAAAAAAGAAAAGAAGAACAAAATAGGAGGTCATGTGCTACCTGATTGTAAACTTCCTATAAAGCTACAGCAATCAAGACAGTGTAGTATTGGTGAAAGGACAGACAGAGGAATAGCACAGAAAGGAGGATCTGGGAGTAGTCCCACGCATGTGTGGTTAATTGATGTTAGACAAAGGAACAAGTGCAAGTCAGTGGAAGAAAAAAATAGTCTTTTTGACAATAGGGCTGGAACAATTGGATATCCACATATAAAACAGGAAGGAGAGACAGAGACAGAGACAGAGACACTACCCATAGCTTGCACGCTATAAAATTAGGTTCATAAACCTAAATGTAAGAATTAAAACTGCAGAGTATCTAGAAGAAACATAGGAGAAAATCTTCAGGTTAGGCAAAGATTTCTTAGATATAACACAAAGAGCATGATCCAGAAAAGGAAAAGAACGATAAATTGAACTTCATCAAAATTTAAAACTTCTGCCCTGCCAAGGACACTGTTAAGAGAATGAAAAACAAGTCTCAGACTGGGACACAGTATTTGCAAAATACATATCTTATAAAGGACTTGTATCCAGAATATATAAAGAACTCTTAAAACTCATTAATAAGGAAATAAACCAATTAAAAAATAGGCAAAGGATTTGAACAGACATTTCACCCACTTCACCAGAGAAGATGTGCAGAGAGGAAATGGGGACAGGAAAGGGCACTCCACGCTACTAGCCAGCAGGCAATAGCAGGACAGCACCCACAGGTGTCAGTGCGGCACATGGTCTCCTTGACGTGCCAAGCGCCCGTGAGGATGCAGAACAAATGGAATTCTCCTACTCTGCCGGTGGGAAAGCAAAATGGCACAGCCACCTCAGAAAAGCACTGCCACTGCATCAGTTTCCAACAGACTTAAAGGGCTAACTTACCAAATGCATATTTGCCCAGGAGAAAAGCATATGTTTACACAAAAACCTGTATGTGAATGTTTATAGAGGCTTTTTCATAATTGCCAAAAACTGTGAACAACCCAGATGTCCATCAATCAGTGAGTAGACAACTGCAGGACTCCATGCGGTGGACTTCTACTTGGCATTAAAGGGAACGAGTTGTTGGTACAGGCAGCGTGGAAATGTACTACGCTGATGAGAGTAGCAGACACAAAAGGCTACTGACTGAATGATTTCATTTACATGACATTCTGAAAAAGTCAGAACTTCAGGAAGGAAAAGACAAATCAGTGGTTGCCAGTGGCTGGGGTTGGGAAGACGGTTTGACTACAAAGGGACATGAGGGAAGGTTTTGGGATGACAGGAACATTCTATTTCGTGGTTATGATGGGGGTTATGGGACTGCATGAGTTTGTTAAAATTCATAAAACCGTACATCAAAAAAGGTGAATTTTTACTGTATGCAAAGCATGCCTCCATCCTAAAGGAACAAAAGAGGCTGTGCTGTCCAGTGGCTGACAGGCTTGGAGCTGAGGTCACAGGCTCTGGGCCACCCCCAGCAGGGGCTGCACCTGGGGTCCCTGGGGGGACAACGCAGGACTCCCTGGGGGCAGGTTGGCCAAGACCTGGTTAGATCCGCAGGGCAGCTAGACGCTCTCCCCACGCATGCTTGCCTCCTCTCCTCCTGCCCTTCCTGAGCATCCCAACACAGCCCAGTCTGCGGCCTGCCCGCCCTCCCGCTTCCCTCTGCGTTGTCTTCCACAGGGGTCACACTTGATAAACCTCCTGCAACCCTGACTCTGGCCCAGCAACTGCTTCCCAGGGGACTTACACGGACTCATGCAGCATTTCCCAAATTTAAAAGGAATACTTTTTACAATCCTGTGGAAAACACACAGTGACAGCTTATAAATTTGTCAGTCTTTCCCTTACATGCTGCCTGGGAGCACTCCCCACCCTCGTCTTTTGTGTCCCAAGGATCCAGAGGAGTTGCTAAAGCTTCATGGCCTATCCTGTCCTTCTCCTGGCAGGAAGGCTCCAGTCCACAGGCTGTTGGGGAGGGTGGGTCCCAAGGATGATGCTTACCCTCCAGGATGGGGTTGGCCTCCAGGACCTGCTGCTCAATCCACGAATGCTGGCCACTGATGGTGGCCAGGAACTGTAGGATGAGCTTGGTGGTCTCTGTCTTGCCAGCTCCAGACTCACCGCTGCAAAGAGGGAGTGCAGGGATGTGAGTCCAGAGGCGAGTGTTTTTATCAACACCTCTCAACTCTCCTGCAACCCCCCCCAGGCCTGCTTTCTGGGCTCATCTGACAAGGATGCCCTCTCCCGATGCAGAAGTCCCACTGCATTTGCCCCGAAGTCCCCTGTGGGTCTGCAGTTGCCTATGTTCTGTAAGTTATTAATGTGTTTGTCTTTTCTTCCCTGCTCAGCTGCAAGCTCCTTGGTACATAACAGGATCACAGCACACTGCCCAGTAAACACAGATGAATGAATGAGCCAACTCAGTGCCTTGCTAATGAAAGCACAGCCCACAGGCGGCAGCAGACTCAGAATGCAGACGCTCAGGTCTCATTAAGCTCTGTTGAATCAGATTATGCATTTTTGATCACTGGGGAGGATCCCTACACTTTAAAGTTGCATAACGAACTCCCACTGTCCCATGACCCAGCTTCAACTCCTGGCCAATTTTGTTTCCCTTCCTGCACTATTTTGACGCAAATCTTGGCGAGACTATTGTTTTCTCTGAAAATATTACCTTTTTAAAAACTTATGGTCAAAATGTCCACCATCACTATGCTGGCACAGCCTAGCTGGATCAACAAACCTCCGCTGATGGCTGCAGACTCCCACCGAGGGCCAGGCATTTTTACACACACAAGCTCTCAAAGGACCCACCAGTGTAGAGACAGGAGCTTAAGGGGACTTGCTCACAGCCCTGCGGGAAGCCAGGGCAGGAGGAGAACCCAGCGTGACACAAGCGACATTCTGTTCCCTGCCATGGGCCAAAGATCAGGGCGCTCTTTCCTCCCCTGGCAGCATCCAGGTGGGAGCAGCCCTGGGAGCTCCGCTGCAGCAAGGTGGGTCCCCTGTCTTGGGGGCAGATTGGGAGCTTCAGCTCTCTCCCAGGGCACCTCTCTGTCTTCTCCAGAGCTCTGGGTTCGAACTCGCCACTTGAGTGCTGTGTGCCACTGGAAAACAATCTCAGCCTCTCTGATTGTAGGTCTCCCCAGCAGTAACACAGGAAGAACATCTTCTTCAGAGGGTTGCAGAGGACACGAAATATGATTGCCTATGCCATAGGGGTCTGGTCTCTGTTTGGCATCCCTCCTCAGAGAGGCTGTGCTGGTCTGCCCCTCCTCTGCCCATGTTTTTCTTTAAAACTGTTAGTCCCTGCATGATAATGAGATTATTTATTCTCTGTCTGCCTCCCCTTCTAGAATGTAAGCTCCGTCAGGCAGGGATTTGGGTCCCTTTCATTTGCTGCTGCCTCCCTGTTTTAGGACAGTGAGGGGCACATAGCTGGGGCCTAGTACAGCCTCGAAGGGATGAACAAATGAGTGACTCTGCTAGAGCACCAAGCAAGCGCCCTGGAGCGAAATTCCCAGTCCCCTCCCTTTCCCTGTCATGCTGCCTCCCTCAACACCAGGAGGGCTGGGAGCACAGGAGGAGAGACACCAGGCCAGGCGGAGTCTCTGAAGCAGAGTCAGGACTCAGACTGCAGGGGACAAGTCTCTCTGGTCCCTCAGCGACCTGAGAGCTGCCCCCTAGAGCCACTTCTGCTGGTCCTCACCTGAGACCTGCCAGGAGACGTGTTTTTGACTGAGACCTCATCTGTTTGGCCTCTGCCACCCAAGCGCCTAACCTGGGCCCCATTCCTGAAGGAGGCTACACCATCCTTCCTTGACCCAGTAGACGTTGATCACAGGCGGGGGCGCTCCCCGGCAGTACTGTGAAAGACCAGGTTCAGAGGGGAGGAAGCCCTGGAGGTGCTGTGAGAAAGCGTTTGCCCTTGAATGCAGGTGTGCTGGTTGGGAGTGGTTTAGGGAGAGGGGAGGCTCCCTCCTTCGGGAGATGCCCGCACCTGATGACGCAGCTCTGGTCCCTCTTATTCCTCCGCATGTTGAAGTAGCAGTTGTTGGCAATGGCAAAGATGTGTGGGGGCAGCTCGCCCACATGGCGGTTGTAGTAGAGCTGCACCTGCTCCAGGGTGTAGAGGGGCAGCACCTGGAATGGGTTCACAGCCACCAGGATGGAGCCCGTGTATGTCTGGGGAAGGGAGAAGCTGGTCAGTGCCCTCTGCCCCGAGCAGAGGAGCCCAGCCTGGCCTCGGCTGCAATGCCTAAGGGCTACCAGGACCTGCGCACTCTGGTTGGGAAGACAGGCCTGAATCTGGGCCAGGGAGATAAGACACTTGGCTGCTCAGATCTTTCCTCTGAGAAGATGGGGTGTCCACCAGGAATGTGGGCTCCCGGGAGGCACGTTCCCAGGGAAGTTAGACATTAAATGCTGAGCACCCTGCTTGGTACTTACAAGGGGCTGTATAAAAATGGGCTGGACCTCCATGAACCAGTGCAGCCCTCACTGGTCCCAGCCGCAGTCCTGCGTGCTCCGGGCCCCTAGGGACAAGCCCTGCTCTTGGGGTCCCAGTCCAGGATCAGCTCCTCCTCTGTAGCCCCTACCACGTCCAGCGGCCCCTCTGGGGGTGGGACAGGGAAAGCCTCTGAAACAAGCCACACAACTATCTGTGTCTTGGTTTTACATTTTAGCAAAGGAGAGGTTATCCCTCTGGTTCAAGGTGTGACGACCAAATGAAGAACGTGTGCACAAACACTTCGGAAAGGACAGCTGCCATTCGGTGTGACTTACTGCTGCTGTCAGACCCAGGAGCTCTGCCCACAGTAAGCCAGAGTGACACAGGGTACCCTACTCTCTGCCTCGGGGGCCTCTGCCTTCCCCTCGCCAGGCCTCCCCTCTCTTCAGGGTCCCCAGAGCACTCTCCAGCTTCTCAGAGCAGCCCAGAAGGGCGGGTCAGAGCCAAACTAGCCACCCTTCCAGACCAGAGAGAGGCCAGGCAGGTGGTGACATCCCCAGGCTGCACCCACTTGGGCAGAGCTTGGAGTGTGGGTGGAGCTGGTGTCAATTTGGGATAACACCTCTCCTGGGAAAATCTACATTGGAACAGGATGACAGCTTAGGGCCAGAGTGAGCCTCCATACGCTGCCAGAATTTGGGGGAGGGGCCCCCCTCTACCCACATGGCCCTCCTCGTCTGGTCGGGACCTTGGATCCTGCCATCCCAGGACTCACTCTTGGTCTGATGACCTTGTCTTGCAACATGTCTAGGAAGGCCATCCACTCAGCCACAGATGGAGGGAAGGGGCAGCACTTATTGAGCACCTACTGTGCTGTCACTCTATATGCCAGCTTTCTACCCTCCGGGGTGTGATCACCCTGCTTCTTTGGGGTTGGGGAGCAGTGGAAGGCCCAGCTCCTCGCCCGGCTCCTCACCCACCGCCCACAGTGAGGGGGGGGGAGTGGTGCTGGCTCCAAACCATCCCCACCCGGGAGGTCGGCTCCTGTAGGGGTTCCCCTGTGGACACAGGTGGACTTACGTAGATCTTGTGCTGCCGGTAGCGGATCAAGAGGTTGTGCACAATGCCTGCCTCATTCAGGTCCCCCAGGCGGATCATGTCATCCACGCCCTGGGCTGAGTTGGGGTGCATGAGGCTCAGGGCACCAAGGTCCTCTGCTTGGATCCAGTGTTCCTAGAATGTGGGCACAGATTCCCCTGAGGTGCAGCCGCTGTCCACCTGGGCCAGCCCGCCACATCCTCCCCTTCGAGTCGTCAGCAGTGAGGCAGCACTCAGGGCCATGGATCAGCTGACTTGGAGCTGGTGGCCAGTCTTTGGCCAGGGTCAGTCTGTGACAAGGGTCAAGGGACACCTGTGACAGGATGAGGTCCATCTATAGCTAGGGCCAGCACATGTCCATGGACCAGGGTCAGTGTGTAGCTGTGGCTAGGGCTGAATTTCAGACCAGGGTGGAGGAGCTCGGAGCTGGGAGATTTGGAGTCAGGTTGTATCAGGGGACCTCACAGATTGTTGTATTATAAAAAAAGTGTGCAAGTAAGAGCATTTTTTAAAAATGCATTATGCAAATAGAAGATATTATTGTTATTATCTTGCTAGCTTCCATAATCTGAGACTCACAGGCCACAGTCTAGAACCTTCCCCTTGGAGGTCAAGCCTACAGCCACCTCTCTCTGCCACACCTAACTGAGCAGTGAGGATGGCCTGAGGAGGAGTTAAGTGACTAGCTGGATGCTTACCTGCAAGCCCTGTGTCCCCACCAATGGAAGAGCTGGTCAGCCTGGGCCACCCTGAGACTCCGGCTGCTCACTCATAGGGTTTTGCCCCTTCTTCCCCCTCCACACACCTTCCTCACCCACCTTTCCCTCCTGCCTCCTTCACTTTGCAGACCAGCTCTCTCCCTCCCGCAAGGCCTGACTAGTCCCTTTCCTACTTTGGCCCCCCTGTTCCCTAATTCTCCTAGTTTCACCACAATAGGACTCCTGTGGTCTGTCCTGCACCCCACTCAACCTTGGAGCACCTGCTGCCAGGAAGCAGAGCCAGAGAGGGGAGGGCACCAGACCCCAGAGGGGAGCCCCGCAACACTGACCTTGCCCTCATCGTCTTCAACCAAGACCTTGCCCGGCTTCGTTTCCTTGATAATGCCTCCGATGGCCACGCCAGTCTTGTTTGCGGAGGGAGGGTCCAGCCACACATGGTCACCCTGGAGGACAGAGAGAGGACAATGGTTGGATCCCCCCTTCCCCTTCCCACTGGAGACTGACCACTTGGGGCTGTCCCTGCCAGCCCAGAGCTCCTAAGGAGGCTGCAGCTCGTCTCTCTCTATCTCCCTCTCCTCTCTCTCTCTCTCTTTCTCCCAGCCCAGGTTTCCTGTGAACAGGAGTCACTGGCACTTATCACTGGGCAGGTACCAGATGTGGCCTATACAGCTTCTCTCCATGTCTCCATCTTTTCTGGGACAGTAAATTGACCAAGAACAGGAGCTCAGGCTTTGCCACAGGACCTCTCATGAAGAAAAAGAAACACAGCCACTATTTACAAAGGTAGCATGGCTGAGTGGTTTTGAGAGCAGAGTGCTTCTCAAATTTAAGGATGTCAGCAAGAGTTGAGCTTTCCACTTGCATCATCTCAGAAATCACCCACAAGTAACTAGGAGGATGAGAAACATAAAGAAACACATCATCTGTGAAACTGGGAGAAGGCTGAACCCCTGAGCCACAGAGCAGCAGGAAGGCTGCCGGGAGATGCAGGAGGAAGCTGAAAAGGTGGTCCCAGCTGTGGATTCCAGAGAGTTCCAAAGTTAGCAAAGTTTATTTCTCTAATGTGGGGGCACATCCTGATGAATTGCTGCCAGAACAAAGGCACCAGGTGGCAGTGGAACTCCTCCGGCCTGGCTTAGATCTAAGAAATACACCACGTTTGCAGGCCTGCCATATTTGCAGGAAGCAGTCTCTTTGTGAGGTGGGAAAAGAGAAACCTTGCCCTGTGAAAAGCCTTCCAGTCCCAAATCCATTGGCTGGGAGTAGTGAAGACTAAAAACTCACATATAAGGTTTCTGCTAACCAGCAACATGATGCTGACCCCACATGAACCTCCTTCTAATTCAAGAAATCTCAGCCCATTCAAAGAAAAGTGATCCAAAAGGAACCAGCACAGGACTACAGACAAAGACACCAAAATCCAAAAGGAAAGAATCCAAACAACACTCACCAGAAGAAAAACAATTGCCACAGAGCAGTGGAAAGTTGTGATCAAGTATTCCACCACCATCTACAAACCCTTACTGAAGCACAGGCCGGAGGCCACAGAGCTCAGGAACTAGGTGGGGAGACAACTGAGAAGGCTGGGACCTGAGTTGGCAGAACTCAGGGAAGAAATGGAGGAAGAGAAACAAGCACAGCTGGAATGAAGGCAAAAGGGGAAACAAGAAGAGGAGAACATATACTGGTTAAATAAACAACATGGAAAGAATCAGAAAAAATAGGAAGGAGAAAAGTGAGCAAATGACATAAAAATTTTAAATATTAGGATTAGGAAGGAAAGGATAGATATAGAAGACAGGCAAAAATACAAATACAATGTGCAAAGAAGAGAACTCGGGGGATAAAAAAGAGCAGAAAGATTATTTAAAGTTAAAATTCAAGGCTGAGTGCTGTGGCTTACTGTAATCTTAGAACTCCAGGAGGATCATTTGAGGCCAGGTGTTGGAGGTAAGCCTGAGCCAAGAGTGAGACCCTATTTCTCAAAATATAGACAAATTAGCCAGGTATAGTGCCAAATGCCTGTAATTCCAGCTACTAGGGAGTCTGAGGCAGGAGAACCACTTGAGCCCGGTAGTTGGAAGCTGCTGACGCCACTGCACTCTAGCCTGGGCAACAGAGTGAGACTCTGTCTCAAAAAAAAAAAAAAAAAAAGAAAGAAAAAGAAAAAACTAAAACAATTCAAGACAACTTTCTGGAAATTAAAGAAGCCTGAATCTACAGAGTGAGTATGCATCAGGTACCAGGAAATAATAACCAATAAAAAATCAACTCCAGGACGTGTACTAGTAAAAATGACTGGACTTTAAAAATAAAGAAGGCTGGGCATGGTGGCTCACACCTGTCATCCTAGCATTACGGGAGGCCAAGGCGGGAGGATTGCTTGAGCTCAGGAGTTGGAGAGCTGAACAAGAGCGAGACCTCATTTCTAATATAAACGGAAAGAAATTAACCAAAACAAATAAAAATAGAAAAAATTAGCTGGGCACAGTGACACGTGCCTATAGTCCCAGCTACCTAGGAGGCTGAGGCAGGAGGATCACTTGAGCCCAGGAGTTTGAGGTTGCTGTGAGCTAGGCTGATGTCACACCACTCTAGCCCAGCAACAGAGTGAGACTGTGTCTCAAAAAAAAAAAAGAAATAAAGAAAGAATTTTCAAGGGGTAGGTAGACAAAAAAGAGAAAATTTAGTTAGTTTATAAAGAGAAAATTCAGGGCAAATTCAAATCCTATAAGAGGGCTAGCAACTTCTACAAAGATCTCAAGAAAAGAACAATTCACCCATTGGGATGGCCACTATCAAAAGAATAGAAAATAACAGGAGTTGTCAAGGATGGGGAGAAATTGGAACTATTGTCAGTGTTGGTGGGAACGTAAAACGGTATAGCCATAATGGAAAACAGTATGGAGCTTCCTCAAAAAGTTAAAATTAGAATTACCCTATGATCCAGCAATCCCACTCTGGATATATATGTATCCAAAAGAGTTCAAAGCAGGATCTTGAAGAACCATTTGCACACCCATGCTCACTGTAGCAACTATTCACAACAACCAAGAAGTGGGAGCAACACAAATGTCTATCAACAGATGAATGAATTCAGAAGATGTAGGCTATACATACAATGGAATATTATACAGCCTTAAAAAGAAGGAACTCTTGTCCTGGGCTACGGCATGGATAGATTTTGAGGACATAATGCTAGGCAAAATAAGCCAATCTCAAAAGGAGAAATACTGACTCTTTAAACTGTGTGCCCATATAACTTTTTTTCCATATAACTTTATAAAAACAAAAGCTAGATTCAAAAGAAGAACAAGGAATAGTCACTACAGGAATGCAGACGATCAGCATGAACAATATGTGGTATTTAGTGAACTAATTAAATCACATCAGAACCCTTATAAACCTCATAGAAGCTTTCTTACAATGAAGAAGTTGCCAACAGGTGAATAACTGCATCATGCAGCTGAAACAGCTGGCCAGTCACCAAAGTGAGAAGATTAAAAGACGAAGACAGATGTGACGTTGGGGTGGAGCAAGATGACAGATGAGAAACAGCGCCAGACAGAGTGTCTCTGCAGAAAAGACAGATTCTAGCAGAAATTAGAAGAAAGAAGCAAGAAGACGAGCATACAGCAGATGACGGTCAGAAGGAGGGGTACCTGAGACCACGGGAGACTCCACGGGAGGAGGGTGCGGAGGAGAACTGGAAGCAGAGACCTCTGGAGCAGCCTGGAGACCAGCAGCAAGGGTAGGTGGAGTGGTTAACTTTCCCCTCCCCTGCATCTTGGATTGCTGGTGGGCTCCCCAGCGGGTGGAGAGACCTACAGACACCAGCCCAGAGACAGCCACTGCCAGCGACCTGTAAGCCTGTAGCGGACGGGGCACCTCCGTGTGCACAGACCCGAGGCGTGAGGCAGGCGCCATATTGCCTCCTTCTCCCCTCCCCCGACCCTATCCGCGGCTGCCAAGAGAGACACTATAGCCACCAGCCGGAGGCACCTCCAGGGAAGGGACCTTCCCTTTTGGGGCCCTACAGCTGACTGAGAGGTACTCAGACGGTTAGCTCCCTACCCGCCAGCCCTCCCAGGAGCTGCTGGCACAGTGGTACCAGGAGAACAGGGCAGACCCTGAGGCTGAGAGACATAGACCCAGCTTGGGCTCCCCATGGGTGATTGGGACAGGCACTCCTCTCCCTGATGGGGATATAGTTTGAACTCTGGGCCCCAGAGGTCAGACCTGCAGACCACATCCCGTGCACCGAGGTCTCGCATTGCCCGGGGCACAGAGGGATATATGTGAACAGCCTGCTGAGGTGTGTGTGCCTTCAGGGGCAGATCAGCGTCCTAGAGGGCAACCCTCCTCCCAAAGGGAGGCTGTGTGCCCAGCCCAGGTGGCGTTCATGCACAGGGAACCTCCCCGCCAGCATCACAGCCAGAGGAGACCTGGTGGTGTGTGGTCTGGCCTCCAGGCAGAGGCCCAGGAGTAGCCGCGGAGTTGGGGAGGGTGGAAAGGAGCGAGGCCCGCTCTAGACTGTGGGTCTCAGACAGCCCCACCCCCACACGCAGACTCTCTGACTGAGCGGGGCCATTCCAGCCCCTCCATGACAACTTTTCCTGGAAGCAGAGAACAGAACTTTGACCCCTGCTAACCGCATTGGTGGTGCCTGAGGGCGGGCTTACCCAAGCCAGCTCTGCCCAGACTCTCTCCCAGACCAGCCCTCACTGAGGGGGAGAAAAGGACACATCTGGAAGTCCCAGGGCCCCACCGACCACCTGAGGCACTAGAGTGCCTCTCTACAGGAACAAGAGCTGGTTACAGGACACAAAAACAACAGTGTAGCCTGTTCCTCCAAGCAAGCACCACCTACTGACAGGGAGGACATTCTGCACACCATTTTCACGGCACTTACTGACTCATTATACAGGGAGTGGTCGAATCTCACCCACAGACGCCACCTACCGGCTCAGAAACTAAATAAGGAGTGTGAATACCCAAACAAAAACCTAAAGGAAAGAAGCAACAACTGATCGACAAGAGAAGAAATCAGCGAAGGAACTCTGGAAATATGAAGAACCAAACGGAAACCACACCCCCAAAGAGGAGCACCAGCCCCTTAGAAATGGACACCAACCAAAATCAGGCAACCAAAATGACAGAAGAGAAATTTTGAATGTGGATCATAAGAAAATTCAACGACCTGCAAGAACAACTCCATAACCAACACAAAGAAACCACAAAAAGCCTCCAGGACCTGGAACAAAAATTCACTAAAGAAATTGATACAATGAAGAGAAGTATAACCAAACTCCTGAAAATGAAGAATCAATTCAGGGAACTACAAAATACAGTGGAAAGGCTCAAAAACAGGGTAGATCAACAGAAGAAAGAATCTCAGAGATTGAAGATAACACCTTCCAATTAAATAAATCAGTCACAGAGCTAGAGTAGAGAAGCAAGAGAAAAGAGCAAAGCCTGCAAGAGATGTGGGATTATGTGAAGAAACCTAATGTGAGGATCATAGGGTTACCAGAAGGGGAAGAAGAAAACACCCAAGGGTTGGACAAGCTATTTGAAGATATAATAGAGGAAAATTTCCCAGGCCTCGCTAAAAATCTCCATATACAAGTTCAAGAAGCTCAGAGGACCCCTGGGAGGTTCAATGCAAATAGGAAGACTTCACGACATGCAATCATCAGACTGACCAAAATATCAACTAAAGAGGCTCTTCTAAGAGGTGTAAGATGAAAGAAGCAAGTCACGTACAAAGGAAAGCCAATCCAAATAACACCAGACTTCTCTACTGAGACTCTACAAGCAAGGAGAGACTGGGGCCCCATTCTCACTCTCCTGAAACAACACAATGCCCAGCCTAGAATCTTATTCCCTGCGAAACTAAGTTTTGTATATGAAGGAGAAATCAAGACATTCTCAGATAAGCAAAGACTGAGGGAATTCACCAATACAAGACCAGCCCTTCAAGAAGTACTCAAAACAGTGTTACCCATGGATCAGCACATTAAACACTCACGAATGTAAATCTACTCAAAGCTAAAGATCAAAGCCCAGATACTACAATGGCCCAAGAGAGAAAGCAACCAAGTTCAACCCAACATAACGAACAGAAATCTGTCCCACCTATCAGTTATCTCAATAAATGTAAATAGCTTGAACTCCCCTCTCAAGAGACATAGGCTGGCCAAATGGATAAAAAAAACACAAGCCAAGTATCTGCTGCCTTCAGGAAACACATCTAACCTGCAAGGATGCAATTAGACTAAAGGTAAAGGGATGGAGAACAATATTTCAAGCAAACGGAAGCCAAAAGAGCTGGGTGATGGTGCTGATTACAGATAACTTAGTTTTTAAATCAACAAAAGTAATAAAAGACAAAGAAGGTCACTATATAATGGTGAAGGGTACAGTTCAACAAGAGGACATAACAATTCTAAATATATATGCACCTAACCTTGGTGCACCCAAATTCATAAATCAAGCTCTACCGGATCTAAACAAATGGATAAACAACAACACCATAATAGTTGGATAGCACCCCACTGATAGCACAGGACAGATCCTCCAAACAGAAAGTCAACAAAGAAATAATGGACTTAAACACAACCCTGGAACAAATGGGCCTGACTGACATTTACAGGACATTCTACCCCAAAACCACTGAATATACGTTCTTCTCATCAGCTCATGGGTCATTTTCCAAGATTGACCATATCCTAGGACACAAAGCACATCTCAAACAATTTAAAAAAATAGAAATTATACCATGTATCTTTTCAGACCACAATGGAATAAATGCAGAAATCGATCCTAACAGGAGTCCTCATTTCTACACAAAGTCATGGAAACTAAACAACCTTTTGCTGAATGATCACTTCATAAATGAGGAAATCAAGATGGAAATCAAAAGATTCTTTGAGCTAAATGACAAAGGTGACACAAGTTACCAAAACCTGTGGGACACAGCTAAAGCAGTCCTGAGAGGAAAGTTTATTTCCATAAATGCCTATATCCAAAAGTCGAAAAGATCACAAATGGACAACCTAATGAATCATCTCAAAGAGCTAGAAGAAGAAGAACAGACCAACCCCAAACCCAGCAGAAGAAGTGAAATCATTAAGATCAAATCAGAACTAAACGAAATTGACAACAGGGAAACTATACGGAAGATTAATAAAACAAAAAGTTGGTTCTTTGAAAAAATAAACAAAATTGACACACCATTGGCTAGACTAACGAAAAGCAGAAAAGAAAAATCTCTAATAAGCTCCATCAGGAACAATAAAGGAGAAATCACAACTGATGCCATGGAGATACAAGATATAATTTATGAATACTACAAAAACCTCTATGCACNGACACACCATTGGCTAGACTAACGAAAAGCAGAAAAGAAAAATCTCTAATAAGCTCCATCAGGAACAATAAAGGAGAAATCACAACTGATGCCATGGAGATACAAGATATAATTTATGAATACTACAAAAACCTCTATGCACACAAACTGGAAAATGTGGAGGAAATGGACAATTTCTTAGAAACACACAGCCTTCCTAGGCTCAACCAGGAAGAAATAGAATTCCTGAACAGACCAATATCAAGTACTGAAATTGAAACAGCAATAAAAAAACCTTCCTAAAAAGAAAAGTCCTGGACCAGATGGCTTCACACCCGAATTTTACCACACCTACAAAGAACTGGTGCCTATCCTGCAGAAATTATTCCACAACATTGGGAAGGATGGAATCCTCCCCAACACATTTTATGAAACGAACACAACCCTGATACCAAAACCAGAAAAGGATGCAACAAAAAAAGAAAACTACAGGCCAATATACCTTATGAATATAGATGCAAAAATTCTCAACAAAATCCTAGCCAATCAAATCCAGGTGCTTGTCAAGAAAATAATCCATCACAACCAAGTGGGCTTCATCCCAGAGATGCAGGGATGGTTCAACATACACAAATCTATAAATGTAATTCACCATATAAACAGAAGCAAAAACAAAGACCATATGATCCTCTCAATACACGCAGAGAATGCATTTGACAAAATTCAACACCCTTTTATGATAAGAAAGCTCAACAAAATAGGCATAGACGGGGCTTACCTAAAAATGATATAAGCCATATATGACAAAGCCACAGCCAATATCATACTGCATGGGGAAAATTGAAAGCATTCCCACTTCCTCCACTTCTGTTCAACATAGTGCTGGAAGTCCTCGCTACAGCAATCAGACAAGAGAGCGGAATTAAGGGCATACAAAGGGGAGCAGAAGACATCAAACTCTCACTCTTCACCGATGACATGATACTATACCTAGAAAACCCCAAGGATTCAACCAAGAGACTCCTTGATCTGATAAATGAATTTGGTAAAGTCTCAGGATACAAAATCAATACACAGAAATCAGAGGCATTCATATACGCCAACAACAGTAAAAGTGAGAACCAAATCAAAGACTCAATTCCCTTCAAAATAGCAACAAAGAAAATAAAGTACCTTGGAATATACTTAACTAAGGAGGTAAAAGACCTCTACAGGGAGAACTATGAAACACTAAAGAAGGAAATAGCAGAGGATGTAAACAGAGGGAAGAATATACCATGCTCGTGGGTTGGCAGAATCAACATTGTTAAAATGTTTATACTACTCAAAGTGACCTACAGAGTCAATGCAATCCCTATCAAAATACCATCATCATTTTTCACAGATATAGAAAAAATAATTTTATGCTTCGTATGGAACTAGAGAAGACCCCGTATAGCAAAATCAATCCTAGGCAATAAAAACAAAATAGGAAGTATCAATTTACCAGACTTCAAACTATACTACAAGGGTATAGTCATTAAAACAGCATGATCCTGGCACAAGAACAGGGACATTGACTAGTGGAACAGAACAGAGAACCCAGATATAAAACCATCCTCATATAGCCAACTAATCTTCAACAAAGCAGACAAAAACATACACTCGGGAAAAGAATCCTTATTCAATAAATGGTGCTGGGAAAACTGGATAGCCACATGTAGAAGACTGAGACAAGACCCACACCTTTCACCTCTCACAAAAATCAACTCACACAACAGACTTGAACCTAGGTGTGAAACTATTAGAATTCTAGAGGAAAATGTTGGAAATACGCTTCTAGACATTGGCCTAGGCAACGAATTTATGAAGAAGACACCAAAGGCAATCACAACAGCAACAAAAATAAACAAATGGGACCTGATCAAATTAAAAATCTTCTGCACAGCCAAAGAAACAGTCAAGAGAGCAAACAGACAACCCACAGAATGGGAGAAAATTTTTGCAAGCTACACATCTGATAAAGGGCTGATAACTAGAATCTATTTAGCACTCAGGAAAATCAGCAAGAAAAAAATCAAACAACCCTATCAAAAAATGGGCAAAGGACATGAACAGACACTTCTCAAAAGAAGACAGAATAATGGCCAACAAACGTATGAAAAAATGCTCACCATCTCTAATCATCAGAGAAATGCAAATCAAAACCACAATGAGATATCACTTAACTCCAGTGAGAATGGCCTTTATCAAAAAGTCCCCAAACAACAAATGCTGGCGTGGATGAGGAGAGAGAGGAACGCTCCTACACTGCTGGTGGGACTGCAAACTAGTTCAATCTCTGTGGGAAGCAATATGGGGATACCTCAAAGCGATACAAGTGAATCTACCATTTGATCCAGCAATTCCACTACTGGGCATCTACCCAAAAGATCAAAAGTCACTTTATGAAAAAGACACCTGCACTCGAATGTTTATAGCAGCACAATTTACAATTGCAAAGCTGTGGAAACAACCCAAGTGCCCATCAATTCATGAGTGGATTAATAAAATGTGGTATATGTATACCATGGAGTACTACTCAGCTTTAAGAAACAATGGCGAGATAGCACCTCTTACATTTTCCTGGATACAGCTGGAACCCATTCTACTTAGTGAAGTATCTCAAGAATGGAAAAACCAGCACCACATGTACTCACCAGCAAATTGGTATTAACAGATCAACACCTAAGTGGACATATAGGAGTAACATTTATCGGGTGTCGGGAGGGTGGGATGGGGGAGGAGGGGATGGGTATATACAACCACAATGAGTAGGATGTGCAACATTTAGGGGATGGATACGCTTGAAGCTCTTACTCAAGGGGGGAGGAGAGCAAGGGCAATATATGTAACCTTAACACTTGTAGCCCCATAATACGCTAAAATTAAAAATCAATCAATCATGTGACGTTGAGAAAATATAAATAAATAAATAAATAAAACATACAAGTTGAAGACAGATGATGAACATCTCACAGCAAAATTGACATTAACCAGGGCTGATAAATAGAGACCATTTCCCATGCAGATTGAGTGAAGAGGTGTCAGCCCCACAGTGCTAGAAGAATAAAGTAAGAGCTGGGGCATGACTTCAGTTCACTCCATTTGGCCAAAGCCCTACTAGGAAATACATGAGCAGCCACACAGCAGAAAAAGCCTCGCCATGACTAACCTTCAGACAACAGCTGTGCACATCCTGAAGCAGCTGAATCATGAAAAGGGTGAGTGAGGAGAGATTCAGCTGTCAGCTGCCAAGAAAGACAACGTCGATGTGCAGTTTTGAGAGAGAATGAGTTACAGAAAGCAGAGGGACTGGCTGGTGACAAGAAACACCTGATGACAGGCTGCTGCTTGTGCCTGGGAAGAGCTCACTGGAGAGGAGGCGGGAGCGCCAGCCTGAGACAGGAGCTACGGAAACCCAAAGAACAGCCCACTCCTGGATGGGGGAGACCTGATCTTCCGCTGCCTTCACGCTGATGCCTCCCATGTGGGCGGCTCTGGCTCATGGCTAAAACGGCAGCGCCCTGTGCCCACTGTCATGTGCCCACCTGCCACGTCCTTCTCCTCCTCTAGCAGAGGAGATGGCCTCTGAGGCCACTCTGTGCCTGCGGCAGGGTCATCGGGCACCTGCAGAAGAGTCCCAGCCCCAGTGCAGGTCCATCATTGGCCACAGGAGCTCTGCCCATCTGCAGAGACAGATGGCACGGCTGCTGCAGGTGCTGAGGGCCCTCCAGAGCCTGGCCATTGGACCACCTCCCATCTGATAAGGAATAAATTGACTGAGGATGAGGAATGATTGATTTACCATCAAGCTCAACAAATAAATGTTCATAGTTTAATTAATCAGGAACTGTGCCAATCTAACAGAGAGGCACATTGAATATCAAAGTATTTCCACCCAGTCTTGCCCATTGCAGGGTCCCCAGCCAACCTTCACATACACATGCTGATACTCACAGCTCTCATTTGGAAGGAAGATGAGGTTTCATTAAAGTGGCTAACATCATGTCCTACCTAGGCCTCGGGCGGTCAGGTTGGGTGGCAGCACCGCTCGGGGTTTCTTCACTCAGCCACTGGGGGAGGGGAGGGGAGGGGCTGGTGATCGTGGCGAGAGAAAGGTGTATGTTCATCCTCAGGTCACCTACTGTGCATGCGTGCCAGTGAGCCTGTGATCGTGTGTGTATGTGCACACAAGCATGTGCCTGAGAGCATGCCTCAAAGCCAAAATCGGGCAAGGCCACTCATTGAAACAATGCCTTGGCAACGAGGGGTCTGTTCATCTTCTGTAAGTCTTCAATTTTTGTTTGGGGGCTCACCCTCCCCAGCTCTAAGTCGCTGTGGTCCTTGGGGAGCACTGCTCCCACCCAAGGGTGGTGCAGGTGACCCAGGCCCAGCCCACTGGCCCCGTCCTCTCGGCCCTGAGAAGAAGACTGTATCAACTGCCCGGTGTGTGAGTCCCTGGCACGGTCGAGGCCAGTGCTGTCCAGCAGAAATGCACTATGAGCTACACATATGACTTAAAAATTTCTAGCAGCCACGTTTAAAAAGTAAAGAGAAACAGATGAAATTAGTTTTATGAATGTTGTTATTTAACCCAACATATCCAAAATACTATCATTTTATTAATATTACAATTGATATGAGAATTATTAATGCAATATTTCTCAATCTTATTTTGTACTAGCCCTTAGATCCAGCGTGTGCTTAGAACTGAAAGCACATCTCACTGTGGACCAGACACATTCCCAGGGCTCAGTGCCACCTGCGCTTGTGACCACCATCAGGGACAGCAGATTCAGCCTGGCAGGGGCCACCTGCTCCCAGCACGTTCCCAATGCACCATGGGCTGGCTCACCTCTGGGCCTAGGCGTCTGCTGTTTCCTCTGGGGATCACTCTTCCCCCTGGCACATGCTCAGAGCACCTAGCAGTCCTAAAGCTGTTATCAAGGTTTGGAATGAGATGTGGTTTCCAATGACCTGGTGTGATCTTCACAACAGTACTATTACTCATATTTTACCACCAAGATCTGAGTGGTAGTGTTATGATTTGAAGCAAGGTGGGTGTGGCTCCAAGAGGTGGAAGTGGAAGGGGAGGAAGTCTTGAAGTCCAGAGAGACTGGAGGAGTCATATCAGCTGACCGGGGCAGCCAGTGGCTGCTTCACCTGTGACCTGTGCCCCTCAGTAGCCGTGGCTGTGCCCCCCCTTTCCCATGGTAAGGATTAGTCAAGGCAGGGTCACCCAGTTCTAAAAGGCACTGCTGATGTCTTGAGATGTCTCAGACAGCCCCATGTCTAACTGACAGCTGATAAAACTGAGGTCCAGAGAATGGAAGGGGCTTGGCCAAGGTCATGCAGCAAGCTGAGGCTACACCTCCCCCAGTCGGTGAGCTAGCCTCATGCATTGAGAAAGGAGCACGACACTGAAGACACTGCATTTGCGAAGAGAGACATACCAAGCAGGCTTGAAACGGGCACACCCAGGGGATTTGTGACAGGGCTTCCATTTCAGCTTTCAGAGACCCTGGTGAACAGAACAGCCCCCAGAGAATCCCCAGCCAGACCCTTTTATCAACATGAATGATTTCAGCATGAACTTGATGTTACTGCAGGATTGAGCTAGTCCCAATGTGAGGGTCTCACAACATTGCCCCGGCTGGTCTTAAACCCCTGGCCTCCAGCAATCCTCCCGCCTCAGCCTCCTGAGCAGCTGAGATTACAGACATGGGCCACTGTGAAACACATCCTTGAACATATGATCAAATGATTTTCAGCAATAGTGCAAGACCATTCAATGGGGAAAGGGCAGTCTCTTCAACAAATGGTGCTGGGGAAACAGGATGTCCGCACGCAAAAGAGTGCAGTTGGATCCTTACCTTACCTACACAAAAATTAACTCAAAATGGATGAAAGATCTCAATGTAAAAGCTAAAACTATAAAATTCCTACAAAAAACATAGCGGTAAATATTTATGACATTGGATTTGGCAGTGATTTCTTGGATATGACACCAAAAGCAACAAAATAAAAATAGATAAATTGGACTGCATTAAAATTTAAAAACTGTGCATCAAAGGACACAATCTACAGAGTGAAATGGCAATCTATGGAACAAGAGAAAGTATTTGCAAATCATATATCTGATAAGGGATTAATATCTATAATATATAAAGAACTCCTACAACTCAACAACAACAATCCAATTTAAAAATGGGCAGGCCGGGCATGGTGGCTCATGCCTATAATCCTAGCACTCTGGGAGACCGAGGCGGGCGGATTGCTCAAGGTCAGGAGTTCGAAACCAGCTTGAGTGAGACCTCGTCTCTACTAAAAAAAAATGGAAAGAAATTAATTAGCCAACTAAAAATATATATACAAAAAATTAGCCGGGCATGGTGGCTCATGTCTGTAGTCCCAGCTACTCGGGAGGCTGAGGCAGTAGGATCGCTTGAGCTCAGGAGTTTGAGGTTGCTGTGAGTTAGGCTGACGCCACGGCACTCACTCTAGCCTGGGCAGAAAGTGAAACTCTGTCTCAAAAAAATAAAAATAAAAATGGGCAAAGGAATTGAACAGATATTTTCCCAAAGAATATATACAAATGGACAAGCCCATAAGAAAGATGCTCAGCATCATTAATCATTAGGGAAATACAAATCAAAACCACAGTGGGATACCATTTCCTACCTATTAGGATGACAAGTATCAAAGAAACACAAAATAACAAGTGAGGATGTAGAGAAATAGGAACCCTTGTGGGAATGGAAGATAGTGCAGCCACTATGAAAAAGGGTATGGTAGTAACTAAAAAATTAAAAATAGAATTACCATATGATCGATCGATTTCACTTCTGAAAGAATTGAAAGCAATCTCAAAGAGACAGCTGCACACTCATGTTCACAGAAGTGCTATTCACAATAGCCAAGAGGGGGAAGCAACACAAATACCTATTGATGGCTGAAAGGATAAGCAAAATGTGATATATACATACAGTGTAATATTACTTGAAAAAGGAAGCAAATTCTGTCATGTGCTATAATAAGGATGAGCTTCGAGGACATTACACTAAGTGGAATAAGCCAATCACAAAGAACAAAAGGGCAAACAGTGCATGACTCCAGGTACCTACAGTAGTCAAATCACAGACTGAAAGTGGAATGGTGGCTGCCAGGGACTGGGGAAGAAGGGAATGGAGTTGTTCAAGGAGTATAGAGTTTCAATTTTGCATGAGGAAAAGAGTTTTGGAGATTAGTTGCATTAACAATGTGAATGTATTTGCACTACTAAACTGTATACTAAAAAGTGGTTAAGATGGTAAACTTTATGTTATGTATATTTTACCACATTTAAACACACACACTATATAAATATATATGAACATATACTATGAGAGAGAAAGGCACACGTAGCTGCTGCTGGAGAGACGCTTCCTCACTCGAGGGATGTGGGAGGGGGGGCGAGGGGACACGATTCTTAAGCTTGAAGATCAAATTCCTCCAACTGAAGTCCTATTTTTTTCGTTATACTAGAAGAGTCTACTAGCCCGGGTTCCACCACTAATTGCTTTTAAAAAATATTCTCTCCATGATGTATTCGACGTGTTTGAATTTTCTTAAAATTAGACATTAGAGTAAAATTTAAAGCCCATTGTCTACTGAACTGTGACTGTACAATCCCTATACGGAAGCCCTAACCCTCATGTGGCTGTGTCTGGAGATACGGCCTTCGGGAGGCAATTAAAATGAAGTCATAAGGGTGTGGCCGTAACCCACGGCCGGTGTTTCTATGGGAAAAGGAAGAGAGCGCTCCCCCGCCCTGCCTCTCTCACGCCTGGCTCTTGGCCTCCCAGCCTCCAGAACCGTGAGGACAGCAGCGCCTGCTGTGAGCCGCCCGGCGTGGGGTGCTCGTCACAGCAGCGGGAGCAGACCCACAGAGAGCCCGCTGAGGTCAGACAGACCCCAGTTCCGACCCGCACTCTATATTCCGTGAGTTATGTGGCCTCGGGAAAGCCACCTAACCGCTCTGAGCTTCAATTTCCTTGTGTGTTGAAAGGGACGACTTGGCAGGGCTGTGGTGAGCTGGGCTGTAACACGTGAGGACAGGAACACGCATCAGGACAGGGAGTGCCAGCACAGAGCCGGCACAGTGGCCGGGCCAGCAGTGCCACCTGCTGCCATTTATTCAGCAACCACTGGGGCCCTCTAAAGGGTTCGTTGATGAATCAGATCACCACTCTCCGCCCAAAGAACTTGAATCCTAGACAATACAGCAGGTCCACAGCTGTAACTGTGAGTAATACGGCCCCAAGAGGTACGAGCTAATGTGTCCCACGGGCATACTCCTTTGTGAAAGAAGTCTGGCTTTGCCGTAAAACCATGGCATTCTCCACAGTGGTGCTAAGCTCTCGTGTTTGTGGTTTAGCTACCAAAAGCCCTCACGACGTGAATGTTCAGACCACGTGTACCCTTTCTTCAGCCCCTGCTCTATTCTCTAATTGAGACAAAACCAACCCCGGCTGCCTGTTCTCTGAGTCAGGTGATGCCAGGGCCCCGTCCCAGGACCCAGGCAGCCCTTGGTGGAGGTGTCCCTCTCAGCAGCCTGGACCCAGCAGCAAGGGCAATGGCCACCATGTGGCTCTGAGCTTGAGGAGAGAAGATCTGGGTGTTTTCTTATCAAAGAGGACTGTGCAGCCCTGCCGGGCTCTCTTGGCCTTGCGGGGCATAAGTGGGGGCTAACCTGGAGGGCAAGGAAGGGTGCGCGGGCCGGCTTGGGAGCTCTCCTCTGGGATCCCCCAGCCTCCTGTCCCTGCCTCCCAGGGCAGGCAGGTTTTCAGTGTCTGGATTCAACAGGAGATGCCAAACTCTTCTGCTTCCTTCCTACAGACATCCATCTCTCAGCCACAGGACACAGGGGCATTTGTTGAGTGAAGGGACCACAGCACAGAGCCCAAGGTGGTGATTCGGCCGGGGTTTGATCCCGCTGTGTCCCATAGGTGCCGGGTTGCCTGTTTTCTCTCAGGGAGCTCCTTGCCACTGATGCAATGGGACAGCGAGTAAGAAATCCCTTTATCAAGACATTTTAAGCCCTGAACATAAGCTAGGGATAATGATGCACACGGGCATGGCCACCCTGCAGAGGCCCAGAGCTTGGCCAGGTTTCTCTTTAGGTAGTAGAATCTGCCTTGTTCCTCAAACTCCCTTGGCTCTGGTATTTTCCTCCTAGGCTCTTATTGCCTTTCTTCTTTCCTTGGGAGTGATTTAGCTCAGCCTTGAGTAACTTCCATGAACACCCCTGGAGCAGATACGTGCAGTTCTTACCAGCCGGAACACCGACATCTCGGGTCAGCGGCTCCACACAGCCTGTCTGTAGAGAGAAAGCAGAGTGTCAGCTGCTCATGCACCCCTCACTCAGAGCCCCACGTGTCCCTAGGTGCCTGGCATGGGACCTGGCTCAAGAATGACTCCGAATCAAAATGGATTAGTGAGTCACAGTCCCATCCCGTGTGCAAGAAGGTGCTTTCTCAGTTCCCTCGTCTTATCTCACCTTCACTGAAGCTCCACCTGGCATCAGCCCTGGACATATCAGCCTTGACATAGGGTATGGAGTGGGTCACTGTCCCCTAGAGGCCCAAATTTTATTTGGTCAGATATCTGTGAAGACCAGTCATCAGCGTGCATACTGAGAAATGCTCAGGTAAGCAGCCACAGAGCTACAGACACATCAGATGCTTCACCTAAACCGCATGGCAGCACAGGACGAGCATGTTCCCCTCCTTCACACGGGGCGGGGAGGGGGCTCACAAAGGGAAGGTGACCCAGTTAATTAGCACACCTGGGAGTCGAACCCAGATCCGCCTTCTTTCAAACGTGTCCCCAGCACCTGGCTGCTTGGGGTGCTTCGGGAGCTCACAGGCAGGCCCCACTGGCAGCAGGCAGGCGGAGGAGGGAGCACAGGGCCCCACTTGCCTGATCTAAAGAAGGAAACCCTGTCTGTCATCCTGATACACCGGTGTCATTCCCCTTCTTGCTCTGAGCAGCACAAGGTGAGCGCCGGGTGTGCTGCACTTACCGCCCTGTCCCTCTATCTAGCGCTGGCCTGCCCCCAGAGGGGACTCAGTCAGTCACTATTTGCCCAGTGAAAGAGTGAATGAAGCCCTTGGAGAGGAAGTTGCTTTGATGGTGGCTTTGATAGGTGAGTGAGGCTACAGGGTGCCGGAGGCAGCTCTAGAACAAACGCTGCTGCTATGCCATTTTACAGGTAAGAAAATGGAGGCTGAGAAATGCAGAGGCTTTGTCAGAGCTATTTGACTGGTAAGTGAAGAAGGGGAGTCTTCTCCCAGCCCCCAAATCCATCCTCCTTGCCCCACATCCTCTGCTTTGGAAAAGTTGAAGAGTCTGCATAAAAATGCAGAGCAGACCTTCACCAAATCATGGCTCCTGGGCAGCTCTTTCAGGGCTTGTCCCTCTTCCCACCTTACTTTAACCCAAGAGGTGGGGGGCAGGAAAAGACACAGAGGGGCAGGGCACTGCCCCGCCTCTGGCTACGGCTCGACTCTCCACCCTGAGTCGAGACCTGAGGCCCGCCCCGGCCCCGAACACCCTCACGGCGTCTTGGTGCATCACGCCATCCCTCTCCAGACACCAGGCTCTGCCTCACAGGAGCCCCCACCTCAGTCTAGCTCTCCCCGGGAATGGCCTGTCACATGTTGTGGGTGGCCTATGTCTTTGGTGGCCCAGAGCTACTCTACCTCCCTGTCCTCCCCTGCCCCTTCCCGCCCCGTCCTGTCTTCATGCCAGCTTACCCAGTGAGCAGCTGGTCTCTCATTTCATCGTGACCCCTTGGTCCTTCTGTTTCTGCCAAACCTACCAACCCACAGCCTTGCTTCACTCCTGTTGCCATCTAGCCTTAACTCTTCTGGGGAACAAAAGTGGTCATATAAATACTTCTAATTGGAATACAAAAATAAAAGACATTGAAATATCACACCATACCCCATAAACATTTACAATTATTACATGTCAATTTAAAAAATAATAAAAAGACAAAGGAAAAAGAGAACACAGCAGCACACATTGCCAGGACCCCTCTGGTCCATCACTGTCCTGTAACTGCTCCTTCCCTGACCTTGCAAAGTCCCGACGGTGGAGCTGAGCGCAGCCGGGGATGCTCCACCTGCCTTAGGGATGAGGGCAGGGTGGTCTCATGGCCTGGACCTCCCCAAGGACTTTGGAAGTGCCCAGGGATCCTTCTTTGGGCCCTGGTCAGCCTTTTCTGCCAAAAACCCTATTTCAAAGCTCCCTTTTGCCACTCACTCTTGGGAGCACTTTTACCTGTTTCACTGAAAAAAGAGAGAAATCGCCCTCAGCTTCCAACCCCACCACTCCCTGCTTTCTCCTATACCTCTGCACACTTAGGTGACTGCCCAGAGGGAGGGACTCCCAATGGCCCACACCAATCTTTCCATCCCTGCCCTCTTTGGCCTCCTCTGTCAAGGCCTTGCTTTATTGGTTACTGTGGTCACTTAAAATATGTCCACAAATTCTTTGACATGCTTCCCTCACAAGATGGAGACTCACTCTGCCACCAGAAGTGATGTGCTTCTATCACATAGAATCAGGCCGAAGTGATGGACTATAGCTTTTGAGACTAGCTCACAGAGACTTTGTGGCGTCCTCCTTACTCTCTCTCTAAGATCGCCCAGGCTGCGGAACCTGGCTGCCATGTCGTGAGGGTACTCAAGCAGCCCTGAGAGAGGCCCGTGTGGTGAGAGCTTAGGGCTCCAGTCAACAGCCCTGTGACCTCGGAAGGGACCCTCCAGCCCCAGCCCAGGCTTCAGATAAGCACAGCTCCAGCCATCATCCTGCCTGCAGCTTTGTCATGGGCTGAACTGTGTCTCCCCACATTCATTTGTCGAAGTCCTAACCCCCACTACCTCAAAATGTGACCATATTGGGAGATAAGGTTTTTAAAGAGTCGATTAGATTTTTGAAAGGCCATTAGGATGGGCCCTAATCCAATATGACTGATGTCCTTATAAGAACAGGAGATTAGGACACTGACATGCACAGAGAGAGAGAGCATGTGACGAGACAAGAGGATGGGCGCCATACCCATCCTGTGGGCCGAGGGGAGAGGCCTTGGAAGAACCCATCCCCACTGACACCTTGATCTTGGACTCCCAGTCTCCAGAACTGTGTGAATTTAAATTTCTGTTGTTTTAGCCCCGACTCTGTGGTATTTTGTTATGGTAGCCTGAGAACACCACTACAAACCCTATGAGGGTCCCTGGGCCAGAACCACCCAGATAAGCCACTCTTGGATTTCTTTTTCTTTTTTTTTTTTTTTGAGACAGAGTCTCACTTTGTTGCCCAGGCTAGAGCGAGTGCCGTGGCATCAGCCTAGCTCACAGCAACCTCAAACTCCTGGGCTCAAGCAATCCTGCTGCCTCAGCCTCCCGAGTAGCTGGGACTACAGGCATGCACCACCATGCCCGGCTAATTTTTTCTATATATATTAGTTCGCCAATTAATTTCTTTCTATTTATAGTAGAGATGGGGTCTCGCTCTTGCTCAGGCTGGTCTTGAACTCCTGACCTCAAGCAATCCGCCTGCCTCGGCCTCCCAGAGTGCTAGGATTACAGGCGTGAGCCACCTCGCCCAGCCAATGCTTGTTATTTTAAGCTGCTGAAGTTTGGGGTGATTTGTTATGCAGTGACTGATAACTAATACAGTTCCCCTCCCCGCACGCTTTCCTTCTCTCTCACTTTTTGGCCCTTTGCTCCCTACACAGGGACAAGCTCAGATGTCTGTCTCAAAATGACTGTTCTCAGCTTCATGACCCCTCCAGCCACTACCCTCCTCCTCCTTGTGTTTGCACCATGGCCACGCTGGTCGGGGAGCCCCCGTCACGCTGCCTCCACTGTCTTGCCTTTCCTGGCTTCCCAGCCAGCCCCTTCGCCCCACAGGGCTGCACTTCCCTGCCCTTCCCTCCAGCTCTACATCTCCTCCCAGCGCCTCCCTCCCTCACCTTGACCTCTTGGTGTCCCAGGGAGATGCTGATGAGTTCTGTCTGCCAGCACACCTTCCTGCCATGTCCTTTTGGGGAATGTCTCCTCCCCAGCCCAAACTGCACTTCCGATGAGGACAGTGGATCACGGGACCCCAAGCGACAGTGTGGCCCAAGCTGGAGCCAAGCACAGCTTTCCCCGGGATGTTCTGAGTGGGAGCTGGGGTTGGTTTTCCTCTCTAGTCTCAGTATGATGAGATATGATTCCAGAAGTGCCAGGAGCCATGTCCTAGCTTCTTAAAATAGCTGGTTTGAGAGAATAACATTGGTAGGTGTGGAGAGGAGAAAAAAGACAGAAACGTTGTCTCTGCCCTTGCGCAGGCTGAGTATGTGAGCTAAGCCATTTGGGTTCTGTCACTGAAACCAAAGAATTCTCACTACTGGCTGGCCTTCACCCTATTCTCCTCCAGCCCGCACAGCCCGGTGCCTTCCACCCGCCCTGGGCACGGCCGGGCGCAGCCTGCGAGCCCCACGACGGCACCTGCACCGCGTGCCTGGCCTGGTCTCCGCCCGCCCAGGCCCAGATTCGCTACACAGCCCCTCAGGCTCGGTGGGCAAACCCAGTTCAGGGTGACACCCGTCTCCTCGGTCGGCCCGAGGCCTGGCCCCACCTCTCTTTATGGCTAGGAAGGACACCACTAATTGCTGAGGGAAATGCTTGTGACACCGGTTCTTCACAACCAAATCGTAACTAGGACTTAAAGACTGTATCTTTTAGAAACTTCAGGCTCCCAATTCTCTACTGTGTAAAAGACCGAACATTAAACACGCACACACAGGGGGAGAGTGCCGCGCCTACACCAACCATACGCCGTGTACAAGAGCCCATGTCAAACACGCACACACGGGGAGTGTGCCGCGCCTACACCAACCATACGCCGTGTACAAGAGCCCATGTTAAACACGCACACACGGGGGGAGTGTGCCACACCTACACCAACCATACGCCGTGTACAAGAGCCCATGTCAAACACGCACACACGGGGAGTGTGCCGCGCCTACACCAACCATATCCCGTGTACAAGAGCCCATGTTAAACACGCACACACGGGGCAGTGTGCCGCGCCTACACCAACCCTACGCCGTGTACAAGAGCCCATGTTAAACACGCACACACGGGGAGTGTGCCGCGCCTACACCAACCATA